>BQNB010022730.1:26732-62660 GCA_026074375.1 Tanacetum coccineum | reverse complement strand
TTTTCATTATTACCTTCAATATCTATTCATTTCCAAATCTGTATCTCACGTGATTAGAAACTCTCTTACAAATTCATAATCATTCCTTGACATTACTCATTCCATGATCTCCGTATTCTAAAATTTTCTGTTATATTCTGCAACATAATAACAAGGAAACACACAAGAATCTATACAATGTCAAATGATTTCAATACCACTAGGTATGAAAATTTTGACAAAGACTTGTGATAGCATTCTT
The DNA here is from genome assembly GCA_026074375.1 of Tanacetum coccineum. NCBI lineage: Eukaryota > Viridiplantae > Streptophyta > Magnoliopsida > Asterales > Asteraceae > Tanacetum > Tanacetum coccineum. Next base: position 62,419 of record BQNB010022730.1, on the reverse strand, counting down.
ATTCGATGTTGACTTTTAAAGGTTAATGAATAACGATTCTTTACGATCAGAGTAGCGCAGCAGAAGCGTGGTAGGCCCATAACCCACAGGTTCCGTAAATCAAAGTATCCCATCCACCCAGGTTTTATCAAGATCTGGAGAAATTCTATTAGCTGTCATCAAAAAGGTGTGGTCTTGAAAATAAGTAGACGTGTGAAAGGAGGTAATTATAATTATGGTGCGCAACATAATTATAAATGCATCACACACGTGGACTTGTGACCTTGATTAGCCTAACATAAAAATCAAATTCATACCCAGTACCTACATCTATTCCTAAATAATATCACTACAACTTTCAACTAAATCTCGGGACGAGATTTCTGTAAGGGGTGGAGACTATAACAACCCAAGAATTTTCATCAAATACAAAACCTATTTTTCTATTATCACAATTGTACGGGGAAATTTTTCGCTTTATTACATTAGTTGTATTGTCAATATCTCAGTATGTCATGTAACTTACATAACTAAAGTAGACGAGCTCACGCAACCTATCTATGGCCATCCTGTCTTCATATATGTCAAGCAAATATCATAAAATGTCAAGTCAATATCTTAATATGCTTATTACAAAGTACATTATTTCTATAATGTACCATTTGCAACGTTATATCAAAACGGGCTTTAAACCGTTATCGTATACCTCTAAACCCTAATTTCATGAAGGGTTAATATCTAAAGTGAATATACAAGCTACTAAAGCATATGTACAAGTAATATAACATCTCATTTGAAATATAAACTCCCTCTAAGTCAAGTACAAGTCTTATAAAGCACAATGTACAAATCATGAAGCATGAACTCCAAAATAGCCGTTTTACCTCCGTTTTCATTCTAGTTTCTTCATCACCACTTGTGTACAAGCTACTACACTCAATGTACAATGTGTAAACCCTAATTATTCTATTCATAAGCTTTCATACACATTTTTACACTCAAAACCCTAATTCAAAAGTCAGAAACCCTAACCCGAGCAAAATAGTAAATCATGACCCGTTTCTTGGTTTTTATCCATCATAACCCCAAACCAACACTCAAATAAGTTGTAATAACTTAAATTACAACATTAACAATCATATCCTATCATCATTTCATCATTTCAACAACAATATTCAAGAATTAAACCCAGAAAACCCTAATCTAGTTTTAACCCTAAAACCTAAAACTAGGCCCTAGTTCAGAATCGGATCAGTCTATAAAACATAGGATCTGAGAAATATCAATAGGATCTGGATATTAAGTGAAAACACTAGGTTGTAGCCCTATGTCTTGTGATCATTTTGCCGGTGGAATCAACCCGATTCGACGTCGGATGAATTAGTTACAGCCGAAATGGCAAAGGTACGCAGATTCTGCACACCTGTAGTAAATGGCTATTATCTCTAAATTTTTCTATAGTAACCCTCAAATATGTAAAACTAAACGTTGTAGAGGACTCAAATATCTAACAATGCTCGGTGGTTTGAGCTTCAACGGAATTACGGTTTGTAAATGGCAACCATTTTACCGAGACTGATGTTGGCTGTCCAAAAACAGCCATGTATAAATCAAACCAAACACCCCTAAAACGTCTAGAACCACCTCCACCTTGCATTCTAGCCTTCCTTACTCATCCCCTAGCCTCTCCACATCACCCCCCATGTGTCCTAACCTGGTTCTCAAAGTTTCTTGGCCTCTAAGTGTTGCTAACACTATAAATAGGAGCACATATACTTCATTCTAACTCATCCCCCACTTCTTCTTTCTATAACCCAATTGAGCAAACATTCTCTGCTCCATATGATCCTAGGATCATATAAGAAGATCAAGCAAGCGAAGCTTTGAAGATTTGAAGCCCCGGGAACAAGATACAAGGCGTACGAGTGGAAACACTACCCGAAACGACCCATTTCCACCATTTTTGCTCCTTGAAGCTCAAACCCAGGTTTTGAATGTTCTACTTCTGCTACTACACCCTTATAATGTTCATATGATCCTAAATAAACTCTTGTTAAAGTTTCATAACTCAATTCATGCTCAATTTACATTTTGATCCAAAACCGTACGCCCGAAACCCTAATTTCGTGTTTTTCTTAAAACTAAATGTTATAATGGTCAATAAGTGAAGCCCTAAAGAATTGAAGCCCCGGATTAAAGATACAAGGTGTACGAGTGGAAATACTACCCGAAACGACCCATTTCCACCATTTTTGCTCATTGAAGCTCAAACCCAGGTTTTGAATGTTCTACTCCTGCTACTAAACTCTTACATGTTTTCATATGATCCTAAATATACTCTTGTTAAAGTTTCATAACTTAATTCATGCTCATTTTCCATTTTGATCCAAAACCGTACACCCGAAACCCTAATTTTATGTTTTTCTTAAAACTAAATGTTATAATGATTAAATATTTTTAGTAAACTACCTAGCATGCTTTAATAATGTTAAAATAACCACTTTATTATTAAAGAAAATTTGAACTTAAAACCGGCACTCGCGTTTACGTTTTGAACCCTAATTTTAACCCGTTTTGCTTCCTACCTAATGAATCGTTATTTTTAAACTTGTGTTGCGTTAAAACCTTCATATTTTATTTATAATAACTTATAATGTCTATTTAATTTAAACTAAGCTTGCATGCAATTTGACAGGTTTGTAATGATAATCCCAAGCAAGGGTATATATCGAACATTCATAAACTTATAACTAAAAGGGACTAAAAGTGTCATTTTAAGCAAAGTTATAAACAATAGTGTCTTTTAAGTCACTTTTCCAATTCCAAGGTTAACTTGGAATATCTTTCATGGTATATCTTTTAAAGTTGAAGGACCAAAGTCGTAAAAGTGCAAACCCCAAGGGTATATTTTGCCACTTTTCAAACTCAAGGGTCTAGAATGTAACATTTTGAAAAAGTATAAAAACACATTTAAAACCTTACAAGACATAACTTTAATTAACGCTTCTCATGCTTAACATTTCCAGATATTAATCAAAACACTTAAAACCGATTATATCGTATCACAATACTAGGGAGCTTCATATTAAGAGGTTTCATCTTGGTATTACGTTCTGACTGAGTTGTTGGGTTTACGATTTAAAGTGCCCTAGCTCCTCAAACGTTTACTGAAAGACTTCTGAATTATGATGGCCCGAACGGTGATACAATAATTCCAAACTCTTCAATCAAATTCATAACTCTTAGAACCAAAGTTCTAGAATACAATCTTCTTAAGACTTGACATATTTACTCAGGTTGCGTGACGTGGCTGTTTTCTATCATTTTGCTATATCAACCTTCCCCAGTTAAGATTGTGATAAGGTCGTCAGCTTTCATTTTGGAATATATATTACATCTACCTATCAGGTGAGATTCATAACCTCGCCTTTACTTATTTACATGTTTTATAAACCCGCGAGGGGGATACATGCTTGTTACAAACTCTTTTACATACTCGTTTATCTTATAACAATGTGATTACTTTTCAAAGACTTATACATGCTTAAACCAGGAATACAAGTGTTTTTACAAGTTATATGCTATCCTGATACACTATTACAGCTACTGTCTAAGTTACATTATGCCAAAAGTCCCTCATTATCATGGACCATTAATCACTTACGGGTGAACGCAAATATTGTGGATAGATCTATCGGGATTGACGAATCCTGTTTGTGTTAGCCGGATAGGTAACCAAACACACTATATTTGAATTTCATAGTAAAAATGGCAATTACCTTACACCGAGGCCATAACTAATTATATATATATATATATATATATATATATATATATATATATATATATATCACATCATTTTGGGTATATATATACACTAGTCAGTTTGTGTGCCATGAGCTTAGACCAGACAAGGAACATGACCAATCAGACCAAACAGACCAAACAAGACAATAATGCAGTAATACACTGTTACTATTATAATTGCATTCGTTGCAATTATTACAAATAACTCGGTATAAAATAACGTAACCCAAGATCAGAACAATACCATTTTTCATAATAATAAGTTTTTGTTACAATATTAACACTGTGACTTGTATGCAAACCTGTTTATCAAACCAATGAATTTCACTATCACGGTCACCTTTGTGTACTTTTTTAGCAGTTGAACTCAGATTATGACGCAATATATGGCACGGATCGGCTTGGCTTGAAAGCTGAACTGTTTATCATTCAATACATTATGTTTTAGAATTGGAGCCTGCCTTTGATAAAACAACTCTGATTTGAAATAAAGATAAGTTCTTTTGAACAAACGTCTCTTTTGGGTCGTTTTCTATGATTATTATTGTTGTTTCCATGAAGTAATACCCCAGATTAGCTTCCGCTGCTATATTGTAAAAATGGGGGTGTTACAAAAATCACTACCTTATGTGAGATCTGTAGTGGTCCCCACGACACTCAATATTGCATGGAAGATCCCGAACAAGCCTTTGTAGAATACACATCCTCGCGTACCAACGAGACGGGAAGCAGACCGTTCACTAAGAACTAAGGACTAAGAAACTTTAACAAAGCTATCAATGCTTGGAAGGAAAAGCCAAATTTTAACTGGGCACATGTCCAAACATTCACAAACCTACAAAACGGCTCACTCTCCACCTACTCGTCTAATTACCAAACGAAGCTTGAGAAGGCACTAGTCGACTTTGACTCTTACCAAGAAAAAAGACTTTCCAGCCTAAAAACTCAACTTGGACAATAGCAAGACGACATGATTAGTAAAGTTAATCTTTTATGGAAGACCATTTCCGAAAAGCTTGATGACACTACCCTTTGTGACACTGCAAGAGGCCTCACAGCTCAAATGAATTTCACGTCTACCGACTACCATACTAAAGAAGATCTTCGAAGCAAGGGAATCAAAAGCCCATCAAAGTTACTCTCCCCAAAGTATCTATCTCAATCATCCATAATTGTATAAAACAAAAATCCCTCATCTCTAAAACGTGTTCACTTCGTTAATTCAATCATCATTCTAAACAAGGAGAATGAAGTTGAGGAAGAAGGTAGTGTTGAGCCTAGCAAAACTAAGTACACAAACTGCGAAAATGCAAATGAAACTAATGAAGAAGTTGAAAGCGAAAAGGAAGTTGAGGAGGAAACTGAAGGAGAGACCGAAGAAGAAGAGGAAGATGATCTGGAACACTTCGACACCTTTCCTATTATGAAAGAGTTAAGGTATCATGAGTGGCTTTTGAAAAATCCTTGGCCCCCATGGGTGAAGGCCAAGATCAGAACCGGGAACATGAATAATGTTAAGTTCTATTGCATGATTGGTCAATTCAATAAAGAGCAAGCCTATTTAGATTTAGAATCACCAATCAACATAATGTCTAGGCTTTATTATAACTGGATCATGAGTAATAGGTTGGAACCAAGAGGGAAACCTTTAAACCCTAAGAAGAACTGCAACTTCATAGGGAGAGTTAAGGGACTAAGAATTTTCATTAGGAACTTCACTTACGAATGTGATTTCATGGTGCTCGAAGATACGACTAGTGTCATTGATCATTACCTTGGATCGGTGGTGTTCGGAAAGCCGTTTATGGAAGCAATCAGGATAGTTTATAATAAAGAGGAGGGAACGGTCGTGTTTGAAAAAGATAAGGAAAGGATCATATTCAAAATGCCCCACAAAATGGACATGTTCAAACACGTAGATTTTACGGATAAAGGCACCGATAGCATTCCTCCTGTCGTCATAGAGAGTGATGATGATAACTGTGAAAAAACCCACTACTCAAACAGCTTAGATCTAGGGCCCGAATATAAGTATGACAAGTATGTGTGTAGAGGATTTTGATATTTGATGGCCGCAAAAGCCAGAAGGAAGAACAAAGGAGAAGTCACGTAAGAACGTGTGACTTCGAGTCTAGCTACAAGACTCGTAAACAAAGAAAAACGCTTTTTGGGAGGCAACCCAATATTTACTTTCTCGCGTATTAGGAGTGAATTGTGTTTTATTCTTTATTGTTTGTTTTATTATGTTTGAATTATTTTATAATCATGCTTTGTTTGTTTATAACTTCGTCTTATTTGCAATCAAATGTATTTTGCAACAAAATAAGTGTAGGAGAAATATCTAGTTTTAAGAACCCAATTCAAACATTTAAAATAAATTGTTTAGATTAATTCGCGTCAGTTTCGAGTCATATGATTGTTATGATTAATTACAGGCTTTTATGCAGTGTTTTCTTTAGATTTGACTAATAAAATTGCGTGCAGGAAATTTCTCATTAAAAACGAAGAAGAAACTTTCACAGACGCTGGAGACGGCGTTAGGATTTATCCTGACGGCGTAACGTCTCCAGCTATGTAAAAATTCAAATATTTTCAGGTATTTCTGAAAAATAAAATGTGCAATATTTAAAATTTGTAATTCTTTTGTAAACCTGCATAAAACTATAATTATATCATTACTCTCATCCTATCTTTACTGCTTTCATAGAGTCGAAACCCTAAACTCACATTGTATATTTATCTATCCCGCCGACTTTATGCTTGGTATAGTTGTCTTTGTCTTTGATTACATGTTATATTTGACAAGAAGAAGCTTGGAAGATCTTAGGATGTTTTCATTGGACGATTCTTGGAGGACGATTTAACCAGTTATCGCATGTTTTTTCTCCATTATTGAGCAAACCAGGGGAGTACTAGTTTCTTTTACTTGTTTTCTTTTCCTTTATTCGTTTTTACGGGTACTTCTATAGAACATTGGGGACAATGTTCAACTTAAATGTAGGGGGAATAAGCCGTATAAACTATTCCTTCATTTGCCATTTGCTTTATTCCTTAAAATGATGGGTAATTTTTTTTTTGGAAAAGCAGCATTTTATTAAAACGAAACAGAAGAAACAAAAGACAAGAAACGAAGCTCCTCGAGAGAAGGAGCAAACCAGAGCTCACAATGTGCTCTAAAAAAACAACTTAGCATATGCCGACAACATCAGGCATTAGAATCCAATTGTCCCAAGAAATATTTTTCTTAGGGCACCTACTTGATATCCATAGCAACGATAGAGATTGAATCTTTGAAAAACACTCATTGCTTAAGATCGACGTACGTTTTTCAGCTACCTCATGAACTAAACGGTTTCTCCAATACCAAATACACCAAAGAGCAACCAGACACACACCTTGAAAACCCTTTGCAACAGCCTTGTTATGAGGAAGGTGTGCGGCCGATGAAGCTAAAAGCGAGAGAGATAGATTAGAAGGAAAATACATCTTCCACCAACTAAAAACCTTTCTCCAAATGGTTAATATATCGAAACATAGTATAAAAAGGTATTTTTGACCAAAATTTAAAATTTTTTATGACACATACCGACGAAAATCAAGTATTAATAGCGTCTCATGGATAGGAATGTGTATGACTAGTACAAAAACCCTCAAAATTCTACCCAAAAAATGTGAAGTTTGCCTTTAGATCTTTAGGAATTCGAGTATGCATTATTGATACCCAAGATAGTTTATACCTTTAGCTTTCTCGAGTTAAGGTTTGAATGCAGTCATATGTGTCTATTCCGTCGTTACGAATGTGTACGTATGGTCTAGGTTGCCTTTTATGGAGCATTGGTATTGGTATTAAATTATATGAGTGTACTGGTAGTATATTAAATTCTAGAACTTGTTTTTGTGATGCATCCCGAGACCGCATAGTGAGTATTAAGATTTGCTAGATAAGAGGCACTAGGATTAACCCATGTTTTAAACATGTAATTGTTATTATGGTCACATCGACTATATAACTATCTCACATCCTTGTCATGCACTCACTTTTAGTGCAGGATATCCCTAGTACAACCCTCCGAGCCTATCCTTTTACACGGTTCTCGTAATTTTTTGGTTAAGGCGGACTATTAATGAAGAGAATTGTCAACCCTTAAACCAATCGTTACACCCAAATTGCCTTAGCCCACCTTGTATGTACTCACTCTTAGTACGTTATTGTTTTAACCCAAGTTAATTATTTGAGTACACGGTTGCTAAGTCCTTATCCTTGTAAATACTGTTTTGGGACAATTGGGATTCATGGTAGTATTCATCTTATGAAGAATTGGGGAAGAAGTAATTTATTACCCCCAATAGAGCTCAATAAGCTCCATGTTATGTTGATCCATCTCAAATCGGGTCATTAGTTAGATTGTAAATAATCGAGTATGTAAAAGTTCAAGTGTTGGGGTGTATCTATAAACCCCCATGATGTATTATATGTTTAAGCAATGGCAGGGCAAAAGTGTACCAAAAAAATGAGAAAAAGAAAAGAAAAGAATAAAAAAATATATATAAAAAAAAGTAAAAAAATATACGGGCTGTCATTTGCTTATGTCTATGTTTATATTAGAGTCAAGAAAAGAAAAAGAAAGAGATTGATGTAGGGTTGTGTAGAGTTTGTATATTTTGTCCGAGTCTTTGGCTTAGCAACCAAACCAACGTGTATTCTTATAAATAATTAGTTAACCCTTCCACTACAAATTCACCCAAAAGTCACCACCCAAATATATCCCATCCGTTTCCGTTTCTATTAATGTTATCTTACACCTACACCCCACAACCCTTTAAAATACCTCTTAGACAGTAATGAATAATATTTGCGCCTAGCGGTGGAGGTTTGATCATTTGCCAAGCCTATGGTAATTTATATGTTATGACTGGTAATGAGTGTTGATTTTCCGTTTTCCCATTATGTTATAATTTATTATACACTCGAGAGAAAGAGAGAATCCCAAAGACTTGTATGAGGTGCTAGTATATACTTTCCGCGCTTTTAATTACGAGGTCTGGAAGGTTGTGTTGTAAAATACTTTTAAAGAGTAGGTTAAATGACCCTCATATTGCTATTATCTAGGTAGAAAAGCCCATTTGATTGAGGACAAGCAAATCCCAAGTGTAAGGGTATTTGATGAGGTGTCATTTTATACACTATTTCAGGGTCATTTAACCCCCTAAATCATGCTAATATGCCCAGATTATGTGCTTAATCGTTTGTTTTCAGGTTTTTAGCACTTGGATGGCATTTGGAGGAAATACATGTGACTTGAGCTCATTTGGAGAAGAAACGGACAAGACTACGACTCTACACCAAGAACCATGAAGAATTATTCACTCAGAGCCTTGAGACGGCGTCGCAACCATAAAGCGACGATGTCATGACATTCATGGTGACGGCGTCAGAGATTCAACGACGGCGTCAGGACGTGGCCGACTTAAAGTGGATCTAGAACCATCTACGTGGCGACGACATCAGGAGTACAAAGCGACGCCGTCGCAGCGATATCTCTATATATACAAAACCGATTTTAGGGTTTTAAGTGTGTAACTTTGTATAACTTTAGGGAGACGAACTCTAGCCTTTGTAGCAGCTTTAAAGGTCGTTTTTAGGGCCTCAAAACCCTATTGTACTACCTTGGATCCATGTTTTAATTCAAGTAAGGTTATTTATCATTCATCATTCAATATGTCTATGTGTTGTGTGATTGATTTATCTTCTTGCTTTCATTATAACATGTGAGGCTAAACCCTCCTTTGTATTTGCTTATGATTGCATGAAAGTCTAATTGTAGATCCTATTACCGTTGCTTCTTGTTGATGAGTGTGCGCGTTAGGCTTTAGAAAACCAACTTTTGTCTGTATCGCTGTAGACACGTCTAGGGAAACGCGAGTGCATAGAAAGGATACCATCGGGTAACAGTCTTCATACTACCTTACCCCCTTATATGGTTGATCCCTCTTAAGGTATTTCACACGCATTTAATATACTCTTAGGGGCCTTGTAATAGTCTTTATACTACCTTACTTGTGTGTTGCCCTAACGGAATATTAAATAGACGACGAGTTCGTGTAATCCGTTCATGACCTAGGAAATACTTACACAGATCATCACAAGTGTGACAAGGCAGCATGATTAGGAGAAGCAATCTGATAAGTAATGCATGATTAAGTAAATACATCTAATTATCATAAAGTTATCACCAGTATTATAGATTATAATTAGTTTAGTAATTAGTCAAACAAACCAACCTCTCAAACCATAGATTTACCTGCTTTCATAAAATATAAAAACACAAAAATAATCTTCCCTCAACCCCTAGAATTCTGTTAGACCGTGATCAAGCCTTCCCAACCTATTCCCCTAGAGAACGATAACAACCTTAAGTCTGGCCTATACTACTACTACAACGGTTAGGTGCTCTGCCTAGGGAGTTGTAAAACTTCGTGTAGAAGTCCTACGACGACCGCATCAGGTACCTATACAAAAGGAAGGAAAATTGTTAAAGTTGCACATGAGGTGGAATAAAAATGACATATTGAACAGGGACTTACATGCTGATGCATTCGCGTTCTTGCCATTCATCCTTGGACTTTGTGACACTAATGTTGCCTGTGAATCGATTTCGATCGCTTGGTTGGAAGATGATCCCTCTCCGTACTGATGCGTTGATGTATCGTCAAGTGTACCGAGATGCTCAAAATTTTGTTTCTTCGGAACACTTATTGAATGGCATTTCAGTTCATAGTCAAATGGTAATTTTATTTTAACGGATTTATTTTTTGTCTTCATAATAATGTTAGGGAGTTATGGTATGCTACTATTACCAGTACCAAGTTTCGATTACGTGTCCTATTATATATGCCATATATTTATGGCTAATAGTGAATAACTAATGCGAATGGCAATTTTAAGTTAAGCAAGTTATATTGGCAAACTATAATGATATGGAATACGTATAGTAAGAATGCAAAGGCGGTCAGTATTGGATGTGAGATCATGCATATGCAACTAACAAAAAGAAAACCATAAGACACTTTCAAAACCTACTAACGTGGAACCTCAAAATTGTAACAACGAACCAACAAATAACAGTAAAAAACAGTAAGTAAAGAAGTAACATGATGAAGTCAGCAGTGGTGAATGATCAACGAGACAATGAGCAACTACATTGAAGATGGAAAGGCAGTGAGTATTGTATGCGACAGAATCAGAAGAAGAACATATGAAAGGTAAGAGATAAAACATAAACTGAAGACGATACCTGATGGAGAAAACAACAGTGAATGATCGGCAAGAGTGTGAGTAGGTAGAAAGAATGTGCTTCTAGAGGAGCATGGAACGTCACCTACAACTAACAAATAACGAAAACAGATAAGGAAAAAGGCCGTAAGATTTGGGCCATGACATTTAGCCCAGCAGTTGAAAGGAACGGGCCGTAGTCAGAGCATCACCGTTTTTGAGCTCAAATGTGTGTATACAAGCAAAATACCCAGCGCGTTGTGGCGGGGCATATTTTTTTGCGAATCGATTTTGAATGAATATTGAGTGGAAATGTGTCCGCGCGTTGCGGCGAGGCTGACTTGTATGCAACACATGTATTTTATTTACGTGAGCATTTTTTTAACAATCACAGAATTTGAATGAGTGTTTGTCGTTGGGGTGAGAGTATGCGTTATTTATAGAGAGAACGACTTTTAGTATGTATATAAATATAAATATGAATGGGAAATCCGTTTCTAAATACAGTCGTAAATGACAAAAAGTATATGTTATTTATATAATTTAAACTTTCACAGAATTGTACGTTCCTGACCCCTGTCGTTTATTTTAAAGTTATTAGGTAGTTTAAGGTGTGTTTTGAAAGTTTTATATATATATATATATATATATATATATATATATATATATATATATATATATATATATATATATATATATATATATATATATAATCATACGTATGTCAAAAGCATTGCAATATTGGGCTCGTTTTGTTCGCAATTTGAAGATCTTTTCGCGGTTATTTTTTGATGTGAATGAATAGGTAGATATGTGTTATATATTTGAGAAATAAAGTTTATTATATAAAAAAGTCGTAAATAGTTAGAAGTTGAGGGTACCTTTTGTAAATTCTGTTTATATTAAACTTCAACATTTTTTTATAAAATCGTGCATACGTCAGAAGCATTGCAATATTGGGCTCGTTTTGTTCGCAATTCGAAGATCTTTCCGATGATATTTTTTATCTGAATGAATCGGTAGATATGTGATATATATTTGATAAATAATGTTTATTGTATAAAAAAGTCGTAAATAATTAACAGTTGAGGATCCGTTTTGTAAGTTTTCATTTTTTCTCATTTATGGGCCGGCGGAATTTTTTTTCTTTTTTACTTTGGCCCAAATTAGGCCCGATGTCAAAACGACGTAGTATCTGATCGCCTATAGTATGTATAGTAATATAATAAAGAGTTAATTGCATAAATCGTCTTTAACGAAATTGGTCCCTATAAACTTTTTTTAACGGATCATCTCCCTATGATTTTGACCCGTATCGGGTTTGGTCATTTGATTGTTAACTCTGTTAGTTTGACCGTCTATTGCATCATGTGCAAGTCACATGTTAGGGTAATGTTGTCATTTTATCCACTTACTACACAAATTTAGTTTAAAAAAAACTGTTCTTTTTTATTTTTTTACTTTACATCTCCATTCTTCACTTTGTGTTTTTATTTTCTTTTGCTTTCTCATCTAAATCAACCATAGCCCAACCACCACCACTCCTACAACCACAAAACATCACCATCACTTGCAGCCACCAAATGTGGCCACCACCTGCAACCACCAAACGCAGCCACCAAACACAGCCTCCAAACGCAAACAACATTTTCTTCAAAATCTCTTTATTGTAAAAGTGAGTTTTGTAATTTCAAGATCTTATTTTTTTTTCTAAAGAGATGGTATTTGACTTGATTTATTTGATGTAAATTTTAATTTTAAGGTTTGGAAGTGGACTTTACTGTAAGAAAAATGTTTTCAAAGTGAATTTTTATGTTGGGTTTTTGGTGTTGTCTAAATCAATACGGGAGTACAAGTAGGCCAATTGGTTTCTTTATGAATTTTATGGCTTCTTTGTGGGTTCATTGTGATTTGTGGTGTTGTTTTTTTTATAAAATCGCGAATTTTTTCTTTAAAGATTGATATGGATTTTTTTTTACAGTTGCTCAAAAAAAGGGCTATAGTAATATCGGAAAATAGAAAAAATGATTGAAGAATTTAGTGTGAATGATGTAGGAAAAATAATTAGCATACAATGATTTGTATGTTTATATCTTTATATATGCTCGTGTTTGCAATGTAAGAATTCACATGAATGGTGTTTGAAGAAGAAGATTAAAGAAGTAATGGTGTGAAGTAATGGTGTTTTTTAAATAAATGGTTTAGATCTTTGTGTAGAGTTGGTTTTGATAGAATCAATGAAGGAGGTGATGATGGAAAAAAGACGAGGGTATTTTTGTCATTTTAACCCACTAAACATGTACTTCACGGTCAAACTAACAGAAAAATTGGTTAAGGTACCAAATCCGATATGGGTCAAAACCATAGGGAGAGGATCCATTACAAAAGTTTTTAGAGACCAATTTCGTTAAACCCGACAAACAATAGGGAGAATTTATGCAATTAACTCTATAATAAAGCATAATTGGGCTTTAATTATGGGCCAAATTTAATTCCTTAGTTCACATTTCAGTGTTTCACAACACCGGGCCTATTATTTATTTTCTCTTCAAATTTTATTTTTTTTAGAAAGGCATTTTCTCTTCAAATTATAAACGCCACCGTCCGTACATCCGGCAATGGCGGCGCCGGCGAATATAACCGCCGTCATAGCAGCTCTCACTGTGGCTATATGTTCTGTTTATGTTTTAGCTAGTAAACGTGGAAAAAAAGGTGAAAAGTTAACGGAGAAGAAACGGAAGGGTAACGGAGTAGTTGGAGCTATTGGGAACACTCCGCTTATTCGGATTAATAGCTTATCAGAAGCCACTGGATGTGAGGTTGTTTCTCATGCTATAAGCTTGTAAGCTCATGCTAATGATAATAAGCTTTTATTTAGTCAACATGACTTTCCTTTAATGCAATTTTAGTCTTATATAGGCCGCTTATGACTTATTTGGTGTTCGGCTTATGTTCCATAAGCTTGGCTGATCTTGAAACTTTATAAGTTTATCATGTCATAATAAACTTATATAAGCCGGAAAGTTTCAAAATAAGCCCAAAACCAAATAAGCCATAAGCCGCCTATATAAGCCGAAACAAACACCCCCTCGTCAACATGACTTTTGTTTATACATAGGGTATGTTTGGCGAAGATAGCGGTAGCAAGATGCAGTATCAAGTAGCAAGAAGCTTGTCGTTTTGATAAAGCGTTTGGTAACATAGCTGTATAGTCATAATTAGTAAGTGGAAACGTTAGTTGCTCATAAATGCTACTAGAAGTAGCATTTTGATTTGGAGCGTTTAGAAAAAGTAGGAATGCTAGTTGCTTGTTTACAAACAAGTATTTTGTGCAAAACGTTACCGCTAGTTGCTAGTTGCTCCTAAACGCTTGCTACCAAACACACCCATAGTTGTACGTATATATTTTTAGGGCTCGTTTAGGCTCGCGAGCCTAGTCAATTTTTATATATAAAGTTCAGGCTAGAGCTCGTCCGGGCTCGGCTTGTTCAAGCTTTTTACCTATCCCATCCCGAGATTTTCACGAGTGGCTCAGGTCCACCCCTACTTGAGCTCCACCTAATTTCACCAAACCTACTCTATATGTATGAACTTTTCTTTTGTTTTCTTATTGTATTTTCACATTTTGTATATTTGAGTTACTTAAAAGATTGTTTCAGCTTTCAAAACTCATAGTAATATAGTATTGTATTTCTTTAGAGAAATAACCTCCAAAAGGTTTAACTCCGCGGAGAACCTGTGCACCCCTTTTGGAAGGACCTGCCCTAGGCAATGAGCACATGTGGGATTGAACCCGGGGCCTATTTCTCTAAAAGCCCTCATTGACCGGTCAACTGTACGTTTGTGGTTGGGGAGTGATACCATTGGAGATTTGGAGCGATGCCCCAATGGTCTTCTAAAGAAATATGCTATCTCAAAGAATACTAAGTCGTTTGGCGAAGCTTATAGAGTATTTGAAATAAATCATAAGCTAGTTCATTTTACTTTTGAAATAAGCTACACGCCTTGCTAGTTTTGCCAAACCCACCATTATGTAAAGTTTTTGAATTAATCTCCTAAATGGAACACAAAATCATGTTTTTATTAATTGAAATGTACAAAACAAACTCCAAAACGACAGATGAAAAAATACGCGTTGGTATATTACCAAGTAAAAATAAAAAGTCATAGGTTTATGTTGAAAAAGGTAGAAAATAAGAGCAGGTTTGGTGAAAGTTAGTTACATCATTGTTGGACGAATGCTTATTTGTTTTCTTATTAAATTCGATTAACTAATCATGCTTTGTTTGATTTTGATGTTAATCAGATTCTGGCGAAAGCTGAGTTTTTGAATCCTGGAGGAAGTGTTAAAGACAGAGTCGCCGTTAAAATTATTGAAGAGGTTACTTCAGTTGTTCTCCTCTGTTCTTTATTAATAATCTTCTTGTGTATTCGTTTTGGAGGTTTAATAAGTATTTTAATCAACTCCTGTGGCATCTAATATGCTTGTTGTCATTCGTATACAGTAGCTTTATTTTGATGTTTGATCCTTTATAATTTTTTATAGGCCTTGGATTCTGGAAAACTATCTCGTGGGGGTGTGGTTACAGAGGGGAGTGCCGGTAGTACAGCAATTAGTCTTGCGACAGTTGCTCCTGCTTATGGATGCAAATGCCATGTGGTTATCCCTGATGATGCTGCAATTGAGAAGGTAAGGCTGAATTATATTTCTGGACTAGAAACTTGATGACGTGTGTTGCATATAAGCTGATCAAACTGTAACTGCTTTATATACTACTTCTGTTATGCGTGTGTGGGTTATTACATCAGCATTATCTTAAAAGAGAGCGAAATTGCTTTTCTTTTGGGTCCGATTTGCATACACGCCGTGTTGTATTGTTTAGGGTAACCCAAATTTTATTATAGCTGTAGATGGTAATTGAGTTAAAAGTCCTTTCACATTGATACTCTTTTGAACACTCAAAATTGTCACCAGCCAGGCCTTCCCATTGTGCCGCTTTTATCTGTATTATATTCCTCCTGTTGGTAATAATATGTATTTACTTTATTCGTGTATCCTAAATCCTTTGAATTTCTCAGTCTCAAATAATAGAAGCACTTGGAGCAACTGTTGAAAGGGTTAGACCAGTCTCGATAACTCACAAAGATCACTTTGTCAATGTTGCAAGAAGAAGGGCAGCAGAAGCAAGTAAGCTAGCACTGCAGCACAAAAATGAAAAAGATGCTAGCGATACAAACCACGCGAATGGATACGTGTCTGAGAATGAGAAACAAAACGAAGTGTTCACTGGTGAGTATAAAGGTGGCTTCTTTGCAGATCAATTCGAGAATCTGGCAAATTATCGAGCTCATTATGAAGGGACAGGACCCGAGATATGGGAGCAGACTGATGGCAAGCTGCATGCTTTTGTTGCAGCTGCAGGCACAGGTGGCACTGTTGCTGGCGTTTCTCGCTTTTTAAAGGTCAGCGCCTGTCCTTGGTCAACCACCTCTTGAGTAGATGTAGCAGTTATAACTCATTTATCTGAGAATGGGTCAATTTGGGTTGTCTTTGTTAACGGGTAGAGTCTAAAAAGCAATTAAACAGGGTCCAACGTTTATTCAAATGCTTACAGTATCCTAAAATGTTTCATTATAATAAGTGAAAGGGAAATTTACTAATCTAATCCTTCTTGAGTGGGACATATTACAAATGTCATACGCTTCTAGAAATTTGTAAATTAACCACAGAAAGTAACTCGCAAGCCACTAGAATTTGTGCAAAACATGATTTTTGCAATATTTGCGGACTTGTTTCTAGTTATTTGTCTGTTTTGACCTGCACATAACGGATCATTATGACCTGTTATCCACTCTTTTTGCTTTATTTGCCCCTGAGAAAAGGAAATCATGTCACAGTGCATTTTTCATTTTTTATTAACTCTAATGAAATATTCATGTTTTCTACAGGAAAAAGATCCAGGAATAAAGTGTTTTCTAGTGGATCCTCCTGGTTCTGGTTTGTACAACAAAGTTAAAAGGGGAGTGATGTACACACGAGAAGAGGCTGAAGGGAAGAGGTTAAAGAACCCATTTGATACCGTCACCGAAGGAATAGGGATCAATAGATTGACTGAGAATTTTAAAATGGCTCAGCTTGACGGAGCTTTTCGAGGCACTGATATCCAGGCTGTGGAAATGTCTAGGTATACAATCAATCCATATCTCATAAGAAATGTGTCTTTATGTGGCAGGATAGGCAGGTCGAGTCGGGGAACGGGTCAAAACGATTTTGGTTTGAAAATTTTTAGTACAGGCTAAAAATGGGCCTGGCCAGTTATGTTTTCTTTTCAGCACTTTTTTTCCGTAAAATTTCAAAAATAACAGAAACACCGGTTATTAGGGGAAACTCTTGCAATATAAAGGTAACTAAAAATCCTAAATTTGCAATTTTCTTTAGTTGAACCGTTTGAGATTCAATCACGGCCCAAATCAACAATTCATAATTGTGGGTCAAAATTGTGACCTCCAATCTTTATGACGTGTAATGTACGCTACATATGTGCATTAGCTTGTAGAATCTTGCCTCTTTTAAGTCTTAAGCCAGTGATCTCTTTATCAACTAAAAAGAAGTTCACAGTTATTATTGTTGTCACTAATCTAATCTTTTCATCTGTTAGATTTCTTTTAAAGAACGACGGGTTGTTTATTGGAAGTTCTTCAGCAATGAACTGCGTTGGAGCTGTGAGAGTAGCAAAATTATTGGGCCCTGGTCATACTATTGTAACAATTTTGTGTGACAGTGGAATGAGGCATCTTAGCAAGTTTTGTAATCCAGAGTACCTTTCTCAACATGGCTTAACACCCTCGGCGAAAGCACTAGAATTCCTTGATTGTAAATGACATTTATTCATTTAATCATTGCATCACAAATCTACCGCCTAAGCAACGATGACTGCACGCTCATCTATGCTACAAGATTCGGCAAGGGCAAGGGATGGACTGCTTGTTTTTGGTACCACTTTCTTTCTGCGGGTGTACTCATCATTAAAGACCGTAAACCCTGAACTGTGGGCAATAGTTACCGCTAGCATGAGCACCAACTTGGGACCGGCCTGAAAGACCCAAGGAGCCAACTGGCTAGGGACAGTCAGGCAGATAGATTATAGATACGTTCAGAAACATGTTTTGTCCAAATTTTTCGAGCTGTGTCTCAGTGTAACTTTAATTTCGGAATGTGGCAAGTTTTATTTTTCAATACAGTATGATCCAACTTACCAATGAGTTTATTTGGGTTCTCTTATTATTACTAACTGCTTAAACAAGTTAATCAAAACGTCAAAACAATAACCAAAAGGAGTGCGGGGGAAATTTACTTCGTATTATTTATCAGCAGAGGTACTCAACCGCTTGATGCAAATCATATAATATACGATTGTGATAATATACTTTTGTAGTCATATTTAAAACCATTTTACACCGCAAAGTGTTGGGGTAAACCTGCAAGACCATCACATTTTGCCATCTCTACTTGAAAGCATTCAAAAACAACCCAGAAGAGGCGCTACTTTACAATAGACAAGTAGCATTAAAAAGCTTCAAAAAACGGTAATATTGCCAGTATATCATGTAGATTGGCAACGAAAGGCCAAATGTATATTGAACTCCCCGGTGAAGGGGTTATATAGAACATTTTTTAATAACTTCAGTTCTAGCAACGTGTTCAAAAAAACACACAAACATAACCTTCTATGCAGGGTGTCGTTTCTCAAACTCAGACTCGTGACAATGCGGGTCTAGCCAGTCCCTAGGAGAACTCATAGATGTATTAACGTTAGTCTTGCCACCGCCCACAAGATCTCTAAGATTTTCCAGCTTGTTTTCTCGTCCGGACCCACTTATTCTTTGATCCGCGTCCTTCAACTTTTGCTTGAACCTTTGTTTCCGCCCTGAAGGGTTTATATATTCCTGTTTTGCTTGTGAAGGAGCGCCATGTGGTCCAAGATATATATTTTCTTCCGTCTTAGCCTGCACAAGTGTGGGTCAGACAAGGTGGGTAGCGGGTTTATACTCATGTATCAAACGTTGAATACGGCTTTAATAATTAAAACTTAGAAAAGTATTATAAATAAGAGGTCACCAAACTATTTAACTTTATTATGTAATCTAAATATTCAACATTTATCATCTAGATCACCCAACTATTGAAACTGCTATTCAGTAATGTAGGCCAACCACTTATGTGATTGGGTGACCTCTTAAGTAGTTTCGATGGATGGGTGGGTAGCCTTCATGAGAGGGTTGAGTGTTGGTGGCATCGTTATACATTACTGGAGTATTTGAGTATGGTTACGAAAACTACATTATTACAACAATGATATAATTTCAATAAGCAATATGGGCAGACTTATACGTTTGAACCAGAATCGACCCATTATATAAGCAAATGGGTCAAAAATGCCATTTCTAAGTCCAACAAACAAACAAATGCAGAAAATGGTTTAGCACTTGACAAGTTATATATACTCACTTCGGTGGTTGTTTGTTTCGATTCTTCTACTTCTGGAGCATTTATTGTGGTTTGATTTTGTTCTTCAATTTCCAAGCTTGGGATTACAAAGTCATCAGTGTCTAACAAAAAAGCAATAAGCCAAACAACCATTGATTAAAATAAAAGAACTGAAAGGAGAGGGTCAAAGGAATAATAAACAATGAGAGCTGCAGCCATACAACCAAACCAAATTCTGATCAAGTGCTTCAGAAGAATACTTATAGGAGATGCACCAAACAGCCAACGAGAATCATACAAAGGTTTTAAGAAACGAAGATAATAACTATGCGCTAAAAGACCAAATAAATATTGCCGACAAAAATTACATAGTCGTTTCTTCACACTCACATACAGCCAACAAGAATCATACAAAGGTTTTACAAACATGTGAGCAAAAAGCCTTGATTTGAATAGTTTGCTGAAAAAAATTACAGTCGTTTCTTCACTCATGTACAGCCAACAAGAATCATACAAAGGTTTTACATACAGGTGAACAAAAAGCGTTGATTTAATGATTTAATGTGTTTGTTCTTATAACACAGACCGTCTCGCATAGTTCATCATTATAATCAGTAACTTGCCGTGATAAGAAGTAATAACCAACTCTTAGTAGCTATAGACAATATAACATTAGGAAATTGTCGCAATCTCAATGACTACTCTTTACCCAAAAAAAAAAAAAAATCTCAATGACTACTAAGTTTGTGATCACTGCTTTTAGTTCTTATATGCAAAGTAAACAGCTTAAATCAATCTTATTATCACATGACTATCTCGAACTAAAGCGACATTAACTTTGTATACAAATGTAGAGTAACATTTATATACACAAATGCTAGCTTTCACATAAACATGTTAAATTTATACACATAAATAAAATCTTTTTTATAATTTATACTTTAAGAAGCTATGTTTTAATAACCCAAACACAAAGCATGAATCTTTTAATAATTATAATACAATTAAGTTTAAAATCAAGCAAAAAGATTATTACCCCACTCGTCATCATCTTCACTGACTATTGGATTGTTTTGAGCACAAGGGTCCATGAGAGACTAATGATCAATGAATTGATTCGGTTTAAACTGATTAAACGAAACTCTTGTTAGGATCAGGTTTCTAGAGAGGGCTTTAGGGTGCGTTTGGTTTGCTATAAAGGATTTGATATAAAGAATGTATGAGATTAGGTATAACAATTTGGTTAATATTGTTTAGTTTGTTTTTGGAGGCATGAGGTTCATTTTAACTAAAATAAGTTTTGAGAGTTGAAGATTATATAGTGGCGGGGTTAATTAAGAATTAAATTGAGTTAATTACATGTTTGGTTAAAAATTACATCAATGGTTCTTGTGGTTCTCCCAATTGGGTTGATCGATCATTTGACCGATTTCCTATCTAATTGGGTGTTAACGTCGGGGGTAATTCCGTCACTCCATAGCAATAATACCACAAGGACCATATTTGCAACATCATTTTTTTTACTTATTCGCGGGTATTTGGATAGGTCATTTGATCGGTATGTTTTGACCCGTCTGTATAACATAACCACGATACATTAACCACCAAACCCTAAATCCATATTCATCCATATTCATAACCACGATCAACAAGAAAAAGCACAATGTCAGACAAGAAGGATAAAATCAACAAGAAAAATGGTTAGTGTTATTTATTTGCTTATTTATTTCGTTATGCTTATCTGATTATTCCACATTAATCACAACCTCATTTATGCAATGGCAGAACAAGATTGGAGCAAAGTTGAAAGAACTCAGGATTTGGTAGATTATGTCTATGCTAAGTATGGAAACAGCTGGAAGGAGAGCGATGAAGCAACTGATGAGATGCTAGACGACTTATATAATTTTGCTATGATGAAAGGTTAGTGTATTTTTTTCATTGTTTAGAGTGTTAAGAAAATTATGTTGCATGCATTTAATCCAATTTAGACTGCATTTCCATTCAAATGCTTATGCCACGCCATTAGAGGTGTTTGAATACCATTTTCATACCATTAAAATGGTATCCAAACACCCCTTTTGGTAGTGCCAAACACCCTTAATAGTCTTAATGGTGGTGTCAAACACCCTAATAGTCTGCAATTTGTCTCTAAAACACACCTAATGGTCTACAAATATGTTTTGTAGAGAAATACTTATCCATGGTAGAATGTGAGAAGGGAAAGGCAAAGCTGATGGTATCTGATGAGATGGTTGAGTATGTTTAACTAAGTATGGGAAGAACTTGAATTTTGATGATGAAATAGTTGATGTCATACTTGAAGACTTGCGGATTAAATATGGGAAAGGTTAGTTTATTATTTGCAGACTACATTTATGGGTTGTTTGGAAGTGTATTGTATATGTACATCTAACTTATGTCAAGTTGGATTTAACCTGTCTTAACCTATTAACTTCTAGATGACAAGGGAAAGAGAAAAGTGGATGATCTTCAAAACAGAGTATCAAAGCTTGAAGTGGATTTGGCTTGGGCAATAAAGGCAAAGCAGGTAGAGCATGATAAGGGAAAGGCAAAGCAGGCAGAGCATGATCTTGATGATGTGATCTTGATCATGTTGATCTTGATGGTCTTGATCTTGAAAACAGAGTCAAAAAGCTTGAAGAGGATTTTAGTAGGATGCTAAAGGCAAAGAAGGCAAAACAGGCAGAGGAGGCAGAATTGAAGGTGAATAAAGGTATGTCTTTGCCTGTTTAAAAGCTTGAAGAGGATTATAGTAGGATGTTTATATGTCTTTGCCTATTTAACAATGTTTATATGTCACTTCTAATGTTTTTAAACTGTTTATATATTCCAATGCTTGTAGAAGTGGTTTAAGTATCCAGTGATGAAGGTTTTTATGGTGATGAAGATGTTGTATGTTTTAATGATGTTAAATATCCACTCACTGATGTTGAGATAATGATGTTTAAGGAGAGGCTCACAACATCCATAGCTCCCACAAGACAACTTGCTTCCACTTCCACAAGATTCGGAGCTCCTTCCACAAAATCAAGAGCTCTCAATGCTTCCACTTCCACAAGATCCAAAGCTTTCACTACTTCCACTTCTACAAGATTCAGAGCTCCCATTGCTTCCACTTCCACTTTCAAAGCTTCCACAAGATCCGGAGCTCCCACTGCTTCCACTTCCAATGCACAAGCTGCTTCCACTTCAGCTCCAAGAGGGTACAGGAAAATAGATATGACAAGATGTGTACTTGGATTAAGAGCTCATGATGATCCTAATACTGCACCACTTTCAGCAACACGAAAGAGAAAGTCCAAGAAATAGCCATGACCGGATCTGTTGTATGTTGATGTTTAGAAACACTTTACTTATGATGTCTTATTATTATTATCTATATTTTGATGTTTAAAAACGTTTGGGTTGTTGACTCTGCATGATCGGATCTGTTGTATGCTTATCAGAGATATGCTTTTGGCATCTGATATCTGATAAGGCTGATATCTAATATCCTATTTAGTAATATTTCTTTATTTGTATTTTGACTGCATTTCCATTTTGACAGCATAAGGGTGTGTGTTTTAATATGATTTTGCATACTACATTTGACTACAATTGCAGTTTGCCTTTCTTTAGTCAAACTGCAAATACAAATCTATTTAGAAAGTCATACTGCAAATGCAAATGCTATGATTTGACTGTAATTTGCAGAATGCAGTTTGACTTAAGGGGGTGTTTGGATATGTGTAGGATATTGGAAATCATAACACAATCGAATGACTAGAGGATTAGCCAAGTTCTAGAGAGAGAAAGTGAGAGAGAACTTTCTAGTGAGAGAAAATGAACTTGTATTATCTAAATGACTAATCCACCTCTTCCATGGCATGGAAGAGGCTTTTATAGTAACAACTAAAACCGGTCTAAGGCCTTGGTAAAGGGCTAACATGTTGGATTTAATACCCGGCCCATTACCGAACATTATACATTAACTACATAACTACGAGAAACAATAAACGGTAAAATACACGGGGTGACCAAGTCTTTTTCTAATATCTAACAATCTCCCCCTAAGGGAGGTCACCCCAGAAAATACTAATTTAAGCTCTGTAATGTTAATCTTGTGTTCAGCTCGTAGTCTTTGATTCTTTATGCATTGATTTTTTTGTACATAATGTAGTGACATTCAAATGCTCATGCTCATGCCATTTAAATGCTCATGCCATTTAAATGCTCATGCCATTTAAATCTCATGCCATTTTAGCATTGCAGTTGACTTTAGAAAGTCCAACTGCAAATTGCAAATGCTCATTTAATTCAATTTCGCATTCAAATGATCTTGGCATTTAGCATTTGCAGTTTGACTTTCTAAAGTCAAACTTCAAATGCAATGCTCATTTGACTACATTTCCTTTCAACTACAAAAACTCCTATTTTTCAGAATGTAGTTTGACTTAAGGGGGTGTTTAGATATGATTTGCAGAGTGCATTTTCATTCAAATGCTCATGCCATTTAGCATTTGCAGTTGGACTTTCTAATGTCAAACTGCAAATGCAAATGCTCATTTTATTGCATTTCCATTCGAAACTCGTTTGACTACATTTGCAGACTGCATTTCCATTCATAACTCATTTTCATTCAAAACTCATGCTCATTTGACTACATTGGATATGATTTGCAAACTGTAATTTCCATTCATAACTCATTCATTTCAAAAATAAAGAAATATAAATTATAATATCACATAAACTGATAAAACTTACTATTTCATAGAAGCCTCATAGTTGTCTCTCGTGTTCCTCATCCAACTCTTGTTCCTTCCTACATTTCTCCAACCACTCCTGTTCAGCCCGTGCTGCCCGTGCTTCTTCTTCTAATGCGAGGTTTAATGCTTCTTCATCTAACTTGTATTGATCCTCTTCATCATTAACATTCCCACAAACCTGCAACTCCAAATCAGCCATTTCTTCTTCTTCTAACAATTTTATTATTTCTTTTTTGTCTAACATTCCACTCCCACTTACACTACACAACATTACCAGGAACTGAATCCTGTTAACCACATTTCTCATGGTAATGTTAATGTAATGCATTGATGGTTTAGGAGAAAAAACTGAAACATTAGCAAGTATTAGAGCACTTCCTACAATAATGTCCTTTTAATAACCCCCCCTCATTAATGACTTTGTGATGTATTGTACAAGTTACCTGAGATATCTTTTAGAGTCTGTGAGATCGCCAAGAGCATTCAGAGTACAAGACTGATTATTGCAACAACTTGCTCAAGTTTTCCATTCTTGAGATAGTTCTTAATATCTCCCAAACATCCATTCACAATCCACCCACCATTAGCATTAACAAACTCAACCGCGCTAACCCATGACCCACCTTTAAATCCTCATCCTTGCCCACATCATCAACAACTTTTCTAATATATTCTTGGGTCGACAATACAGACTCATCCCCACCTTCGTGAATATCTGATTGTTTACGGAGCTTGTCTACTTGAACAATACCCACAGGACAGGGTATTATCCTAACCAGCTTTTCCTCTAAATTATCAACAACAGGGTTTTGTTTGTGGTGGTTGTGGTTGTCTCACGTACGTGGCTGTTGCAGGGGACAGAGAACAGGGGTTAGTGGGAGATCGGAATCATCAATATCAAGTAGTTGTTCCCACTCATAATTTTAGGGTGAATTCATTATGTTATGGGTTTAGTTCACAGCTAGTGTTGAGGGACAAAAATAAGGGAAAGAGTAAAACAAGAACAATGTTTTTTTTGCGGGAGTTTAATAGGGGAAGGACCAAAAAAAGATGTTGCAAATATGGTCCTTGTGGTATTATTGCTATGGAGTGACGAAATTACCCCCGACGTTAACGTCCAATTGGATGGGAAATCAGTCAAAGGACCAATCAACCCAATTGGGATAACCACATGGACCACTGGTGTAATTTTTAACTTACTAGGATGAAACATGCATTTGGGCATAACCACAAGGACCAAACATGTAATTAACTGAATTAAATTTATACTTTGCGAATAGAGAGGGAAAAATCAAAATAAAAAGTTATTTATATTAGAAAGTAAAAATGATAGAAGATATGATAGATTGATAGTTACATATATGCCCTCTTATCATATTAGGTAGGTACTATGGGTTTGATGCAATCATTACCTCATAACAAACACTATGTATGACTTTGACTCTTATGCATCCATTCCCATATACATCTACGAAACGCACCCTTAACTTTAATTCGGTTTTGGGTAAGTCCAAATAACATGCGTCTGATTAACTTTTTTCATATATTTACTTGGTTATTTCATTAAAATGGAAAAGGATTGTCATGCTTAAATTGCATGACTAAAAACATACCTAAAAACAAGATGATGACATGTGAAAAAAATCAAAAGTGAAGATTTAAAGCAAGGGGTGTCATGACATTAAAAGTTTAGTCATGTGAGCCTCAATGGGTGCCACATCATTTCAACACTCACACCTCAAAATACTCATTCACTCACAACTAAACACAACTTAGCCATTCGGGCCCCAGCCACCCACAATTTTATTTTATTTTCTATTTTTTCAAACAAAAAATATAGATTATATAAACAAAATCAGACATTAGTTACACAAATTATATAAACTAGAGGTGACAATTTGAGAACAATTGGTTAAATTTGGGTCTAGTTGGGTAAATATTTTTAAGGGATAGGTCTAGTTGGGTCTCCCTTAATATTTATAGATGGGTCTAGCATTTCTCCCTTAATATTATAGATGGGTCTAGTTGGGGCCTAGCATTTCTCTCTTAATATTATAGATGGGTCTAGTTGGGTCTCTCAACGGGTCTAGACGGGTCTCTCTTAATATTATAGATGGGTCTCCCAAGAGGATTAGACGGGTCTAGGGATCAAAACTTGTTTTTATACGTTTGCATTCCTTTTCATCCGTTTTAATACACTTTTATACATTTTTATACGTTTTGTACTATTTTTTACGTTTTTATCCCTTTTTAACGTTTTTGACCGATTTCGACCTTATTCGATCATTTTCGACCGGTTTTGATTGTTTTCGATCGATTTCGACCATTTTCGACCGATTTCGACCATTTTCGACAATTTACGACCGATTTTGACGGATTTCGATCGATATCGACTATTTTGACCGATTTCGACCGATTATGACCGATTTTGATCATTTTCGACCGATTTCTACCGATTTCGACTGATTATGACCAATTTCGACCGTTTTCGATCGATTATGACCGATTATGACCTATTTCGACGGATTTAAACCGATTTTCGACCGATTTCGACCGCTTATGACCGATTTCGACCGCTTTCGGCGAATTTTGACCGTTTTCTTCCGTTTTCGTATGTTCTCGACCGTTTTTCCATTTTCTTACGTTTTCGTCCGTTTTCGTACGTTCTCGTCCATTTTCTTACCTTTGTGTACGTTTTCTGACATTTTTCTAAGTTTTTTTCGTTTTCGTTCGTTTTGTACGTTTTTGAACGTTTTCAAATGTTTATCCGTTTTTATACGTTTTAGTACTTTTTATAAAAATATATAAAAGCGTATGAAGACATATAAAAAACGTACAAAATGTAAAAAAACGAACGAAACGTAGGAAAACGAAGAAAAACGGAGAAGGACGTATGTAAACGAATAAAATCGTACAAAAATGGACGAAAACAGACAAAAACGTACAAAAAACATTAAATAACTTTTAAAAACGGACGAAAACGTTCAAAAACAGTTAAAAACGCATGAAAACGGTCAAAAATGGACGAAATCGGTCGAAAACGGACAAAAATGTACAAAAACGTATAAAGATGGACAGTGCATCACTTTGGTTACTGCATTGAGCATTGTTGGCTTCTAAATTTTTTTTTAAGTTACCAAAACCTATCTAGACCCGGACCCAATCCATCTAGACCTGACCCATCTAGACCTAAACCCATCCAGACCCAGACCCATCTAGACTTAAACCCATCTAGACCCGTGACCCAAACCCAACCTAACCCACCTATTTTGCCACCTCAAATATAAACAAAAAAAAAAAAACCAAAAAGTACAAATTTTATTTTCTAGAGAGGCTACGTGGCCTTTATTCTACCACAACTTTTACCATAACACAAAGTGTTCTAAAGGAAAGCAGGCAAGTAAATCACTCAAAAACACACACTCAAACACAAAACACACACTTAAACACAATTCAAAAATCAAAAAAAGAAAAAAGAAAAAGAAACGAAATCTTTTTGTCTTTATTCACGCTGTGGCCACGACAGAGAGACGTTCGGTGGGTGTTTGCGGTGTCACGGCGCCCATTCGGCAGCGCCGAATGGGGTGCCACATCGGATTCGGCGCACACTTCCATTGCCACACCCCTTGCTCTTAGAGTGAGATAATGGATGAGTGATGTGTCAATTTGTTAATGAATTATGCATGATTTTATACATGTATGTTAGGTCTCTCTATCATTGCCCATATTAAAATTTACTTTTTTTTTACTTATGTTATAATTTGGCTTGTTCGGATTAAGCCGCACCCGATTAACCCGCACCTTATTAAGGTCGAGTACAGTCATATAGGTAAAGTTTTTTGTTTTCTTTTAGAAATGCCATATGGGTAAAGTTTTTCTTCTTCAAAATCCTAACGAGGCTTATTCGGGTGAGATTACCCGAATAAAAACATTAATGGGGTGTTTGTTGTTACGCCTTAATTTTTAACATTAACTTCTTTTTCTAATATAAATAACCAATAGATAAGTATAAAAACAAATGGGGTATAAAAATATGATACTTTTACTTTTAAAACAAGTTGGGTAACATGTCGCAGCGGAAGCAACTTGGTTCTCGAGTGCTTAACAAGCAAGTAACACAAACTTGTAAGTTATTTATCATTTACGTCAATCTCCATAAGCTCAACACCTAGGGATGCACAAAAAGTACGGGGTTAGCATAAAGCTAAGTGAGTAACATGGGTTTTACAATGAAACAACACTTTTCCATAACATGTTATTTCAACAAAATCAACCGGTATTAGTGTTATGCTAAAACGACATCAACACAGAGTAAATAGTCTATACCAAACACAAAGTCGGGTCTAGACCATACTCGATCACCGCTAAGGATCCAAGGCCTCGTACACTCAGATTGATACGATTACCAACAGTATTACCCAACAAGGTAAATACGTTCACAGGTCTAACATTCACATTAATATTAAAAATAATGTCTATCATACAACAATTCAAACAATAAGTAATAACCAACACCACTTTGCCAGGCCTTCAGTTTATTGATACAATATCTGTTGGGGCCTACACCAACATGTCATTAACATATAACAGTAAAATGATAAAAATCATTATTTTTAAACCTCTTGAAATATGCACAAGGGTCGATGTAGTATTCTATATTCAAGGATCCTTGTGAAAGAATTAAATGTATCGTACCAAAACCTGGGCGCATGCTTTAAATCGTACAAAGATTTGTTTAACCTGCAAACTAAGTTCTCATTTCCTTTTTGTCAAAACCTTCTGGTTGGAGCATGTAAATTTCTTCTTTAAGATTTCCATAAAGAAATGCAAACTTGTTCCCTAAGTAATATGTGTTGCATTAGGTTTATATTGGTTGATCTCTATTAAAGCAAAATCATGGGTTTCGTCGCTTTGATCTTAAAAATTGAGAACTGGCATTCGAGTAGCATACATTGACGTGTTGTGTGGATACATCATAGAGGTCACTTCCTTTAGTGACTTATATGTGTTTCGTGGGGTTTCATATGAACAAGAAGGTATTCTTAAGCTCCATTTGTTCACCCGATTCGATAAACACGAGGTTAGTATTTTATGTTATATAGTTAATCTTTTTACACCATACGCATCCCTCTAGGATGATTCCCCGCTACGTATTAATTGATAATATAGGTTAATTAGTTAACAAATTCCAACAATAAACAACAGCTTTGCTCACAACTACAACAATGGTTTAAGAGATCATTATCGTTTCCCCCACTTATACTCAAACGTTTTAAACGTGTGTAGATATAATTGAACTTTTGGCAATTACCGTTCAACGTTGACCACTTCCCCATCAACAAATCCTTGGTACATGTGTGCAAAGAATATTTGTTGAACTCACCAAGAACCTAGAACAAAAATGATTGCTCATCTTGGTCATTTCTGATTTGAGAATCCTCAAAAATAGCAGCATAACACTCAGCTAATAATAATTCCTATTGGGGCGTCCAACGAGTATTAACCTTTGAGAATTCCTCGGTTGTGGTGGTGGTTGTTTTCTTTGCGTTTCTTTTGTCTTTTCTTCGTGAGTTTCTTGTGGTGCTTGTTCATTTTGTGGTTGTGGTTGTGGTAGATAGAATTGTGATATATTTTGTTGAAAATGTTGAGACTGTTGAAGATAATATTGCTCAGGTCTGTATGTTGGCATATTTTATTGGCTACCAAACGGAGAAAATTAGGGTTGTGAACAAATTGAGTTTGCTGATGAAGGTGTAGCGGGATTTGACGAAGATGGTGAGTGGGATGTTGCGACATCCCGAGAAAGTTATTGATAAAAGCATCATTTGTATGTTGAGACATTTTTGTGATTTAGTAAAGAAATGAAAGATTAGTTTGCATGTAAAAATCATCGTGTAAAAGGAGTTTATCTAGAGTGAAAAAAGGTTGCATAAAAATAAAGTATATAAGTTTTTTTAGAAAAGGAAAGTAGCAGTTGCATTCTGCAATGGTAAAAAAATGCAAATTTCTCTCGCTTCACACAAGCCACAAACAGCACTCGTACCTTGGCGCCTAGGGGTACTGGTGTGGTCACATGACCTTGGCGTCGTGCCAAGTAGATTTGGCATGGGTATTGTGTGACCACACCAAGGACTTTTATCTGATATTTCAAACTCTCTAGCTTTCTCGCAAAAATTAAAGGGCACATTTGCTAGAGAGAATTTTAGAGATCAGAAATGAGGTAGAGAATAGAAGTTTAGAGAATATAAATCATTAGAGAATTTTGTTTGTGTAGAATCATAGAGGGGGGGGATGAATATGGTTATCTTGACTTCTTCAAAGTTTTTAAAACTTCAAGTCACAAATAACCAAGTGGTGTAATGATCTACTTGATGATGAAGACAATAAGTAGATAGAGAGAGATAGAGAGAGACCATGATATATACTGGTTCGGGATGGAGGGTTTATACCATCCGTACGTCCAGTTGCGAATCCACGACACCTATACTATTACTCTAGTATAATCCTTATGGTGGACTATAAACCGTATTACACTTCGCTTCACCGATATGCATTAAGATCGGCGCTCACTAAGAAGAGCTACTCCCTAGGGTATTCCGCCCTCAGAATCCACCCTTAAGAACCCGTGATTCGACTTAACCTCTAGGATCAATTAGATTAGCTAGGACTACTAATAACTTCCCTTTGTAAGCTTATCAAACCCCAACTAGATCCCTAATAATCTAGTCTTAATCACTAAGATACAAGACTTTTCTTACAAATAATTAAATAAATGATAGATTGTTGAACCAAGTCCTAACCTAACCTATAGACTCGATTCTTGATATGGGTGTTGTGACTCACAAAGAGTTTTACAACTCCCTAGGCAGTGTACCTAACCGTTGTAGTGTAATATAGGCAAGACTCGGGAAGTGTTATCGTTCTCTAGGGGAATAGGTTGGAAATGCTCGAACAGAATATAACTAAGGTCTAAAGGGTTAAGAGAAGATTTTTTTTTGTATTTTATATTTTTAGAAAGCAAGTAAAATTCAGGTTTTATAGGTTGGTTTTGGTTTTAACTAATTAAACTAATAATAAATCTAAACTACTTTGGTGGAAACTATATGGTAAACGAACATATGTACTTAATCATGCACTACTCCTTAGTTTGCTTCTCCTAATTTTATTGCTTTGTCACACTTGTGATGATCTGTGTAAGTATTTCCTTATTCATGAACGAATTACATGAAAACGCCGTCTATGTAATATTACGTTAAGGCAACACACAAGTAAGGTAGTATGAAGACTATTACAAGACCCCTAAGAGTACATTACATGCATTAAAACACTTAAGAAGGATCAACCATATTATGGGTAAGGTAGTATGAAGACTATTACCAATGTTATCCTTTCTACACACTCGCGTTTCCCTAGACGTCTATGCTAATGTAATATCCTATAGCCAGTTTTCTAGAGCCTAACGCGCACATCCATGACAAGAAGCAATATTAAAAGGATCTACAAACTAAGTTTCATGCAATCATAAGTAAATACTAATGGATCTAGCCTATCATATTATAAGGAAGCGAAGAACAAGAATCAATCAAACAACACATAGAGATATTGAATGATAAAAGATAAAAGACTTCACTTGATTAAAATATGTGTTTAAGGCTGATACAAGACGGTTTTGAAACCCTAAAAACGAGCCTAATAGCTGCTACAATCGAATTCTAAAAGGTAGGGTTCGTCTCCTAAAAGTTACACACTTAAAACTCTAAAAACGAGTTTGTATATATAGAAAAACAGGCTCGAGGGCGTCGCGTTATAATCCTGACGCCATCGCCCTGCCGTATCTTCTAGGGCTTCTTTAAGTCAGTTGGATCCTAACGCCATCACCAAAATCCTAACGTCATCCTTTGTACGTCCAGACGGCGTCACAACCTGACGCCGTCACATTTAATTGTGATGCCGTCTCTAGCCACTGCACACATTTTCTTTATGAGATTTGGTGTAGAGTTGTAATCTTGTCCGTTTCTTCTCCAAATAAGCCCAAGTCACGTGTATTTCTTCCAAAAGTCATTCAAGTGCTAAAAATACAAAAAGGAATGATTAAGTACATAATTTGGGCATATTTGCATGATTTATGGGGTTAAATGACCCCGAAAAAGTGCATAAAATGACACCTTATCAATTCTAATAGAAAGGGTATGAGAAAGAAGACCCTCGACTACTAACACACAAGTGTGGATTAAGTACTTGTGTGTCTCTCTTGCGGAGATGTGTTCTTCAATAGATGATAGATGAGAAGATTAAGAACATAAGAGGTGTTAGACTTAGAGGATAGAAGAAGAGAAAAAGAGAGAAATAAAGAATGGCAAGAGGCGAGGAATACAATAACTAAAACAGGGTATTTATAAGCCAAAAACCAAGAGTGGCATTCTCAATTAGCCAGTGGCGCATTGAGCCACGCGTCAGTGCGCCATCAACGCGCCAGAACCCAACTCGGATTTTTCTAGTTTTTGGCGTTTTAACTACCCGCTCTTGCTAAACCCCTAATTGTTCTTCACACTTTGACCTTTCCATTTTTGTTACACTCAATGTCAACCAACTCAAATAGCCATTTGATAAAAAATGTTTGTGAAGTAGTAAAAAGGGTTTTGGGGATGTTTATCCAATATCAAAGAGATAGAGAAGAACAATTGGACAAAAGGGTGTGTTTGGGTATTCATCACATGTATATGGTTTAGTTGGAAACTAACCATGGCTAGGGTGATGAGTTGGCATGCTTAGGATAGAAATAAATATGCCAAAAATATAAAGAATATACCAAAGAAATATCCCTTTACTTGGAGAGGAAGTGTGGATGTTGGAGGGATAATTTGAATTTGAAATTCAAATGTATTAGACATGTGGGATAAAGATAAGAAGAGCTAAGTTGGCATGATATGATGGTTTGATGTGATGGAAATGAGCCTCTTTTTAGCTTGGAGATTCAAATTTGAAATGTTGAGGATGAGGATAAGGTTGAGATGATTTGGCAATAGGTTGGATATGATTTGATGGTTTGGATCTTAAGAATCTAATTCAAATTTGAATGTTTGAGATGAGAGGATGAGTAGGCAAAGTGTGTGAGGAAAGTTTGGTGATGTTGAAGTTTTAATTCAAACCAAGAGGTGTTTTGGGAAGAGATGTATAAATAAAGCTTTGAGAGTACGTATGTGTGTGGTTTGAATTCAAGAGAATGTGTATGTGTTTGTTAAGATTAAGAAGAGAATGAATAAAGTATGTATGGTAGAGAATGTTAGGATTTGGTGTTTAGGAGCCTATGTTGGGAATGAATGGGACAAGAAGTACAACAAGTATAATGTGTAAGGGAATATGAGATGTCATGTGAAGGATAAGCTTGGGAAGATTTATATGGGAAAGGTTTAAGGTTGTGAAGTTGTGAAGAAGATAATGATAAAGAATGGTTAATCAAAGGATTGATTAGGTTGATAATCACATTGCCATAAGAGAGAAAAAAGATGGGCAAATGTAATTATGGGATGGTTTAGGAAAGGAATGTTTAGAGTGCGTGGAAGATATAATCATTTGTTGGGTAGAAGGGCTTAACAAATGATTAGGAGGATGTTTAGAAGAGAATGAATGGTGTAAAGGACATGTGAGGAATACACGTAAGAGTTTGTAAATCATTTATATAGAAAAAGGTAGGAAGGATCAAAGTAAGATTAACCCTTAAATACCACAAACTCAATTAGTCATTTAGACTTTAATCTATAATTATCAACAATAGATTTAGTCACTTTTGATCTTGATGCAAACAAGCTAAGTGCTTTGCATCTCAAGTAAATCATATCTCATAACGGGAAAAGATACGTTTATGCAAAGTAACATTTGACTTAGTTTAACCAATAAGGGAATAAAACCCGTTACGTGATTAGGAACAACGTAAATACAGATTAAGGTCAAATGGATACGTTCGTTTAATAGTATGTTGAAAGTATATTCATACTATGTTTAGAAAGAAGTTCCATCCTTGGCTAGAGGCAATTGATAAAAGATTTGAGTTGGCGTTTTGTTAAAAATAAGAGGATTTGTTTTTGCTCATCTCTAAGTCTAAACCTTATTTGGAGTGTTCCCAAATGCTCAATTATCATGTACATACCTTTATTGAAGTTTCCACATGTGTCAGGTAAGAGGAAAGCTAACAAAACAAAATCCGCAAACTCGAGATAGCCCCTGGCGCGCTGACGCGCCATTAGCGCACCAGGAACATAGTTCTCGGTTTTCTAGATTTTGGCTATCGTTTTTAATTATAAGTGTTGCGAACGTTTATTTGTCATCATTAAAACATAAAGGAGATCCTAGTCAATGTTGCACCAACAATCTCCTGCTTTTTGATGATGACAAATAAAATTTCGAAAGCAAATTAAAAAAACAAACATAGCGAAGATGAAGAACGCGTTGATGTAGCTTGCATCTTGATCTTGTCCTTGTAATTTGGTGAAGCTTGAACTTGGTCTTCACCGAGCTTTAGTAGCTTATCTTCTCCTTCATAAGCTCTAGCTTTTTGCTTTCCTTCTTCTCCTTTTGTCAATTCAAAAAGGCGGGATCGTGGTTATTTACTTGAAGGTTGGTATATATGAAGAGGTAGAGAGTATATATCTTTTTACATGCTCCTCCTAGATCGTTGCTCCCCCTTGTTCTAAGGCGGGAATCCATGGGCCAAGAACATAACTTTTGAGGTGTTCTTGGCTACAACTAGCAACAAGTAAACACATAACAACACAAGCAACAAGCATATATACGTTTTCAAGTCCAACATGGGTTAGCTTACCATTTAGATATTTGAAAACATGGATTGGTGTAAGTAGAAAGTGCATATATAAAATTTTACAATCAAGTGCCAACCAATGCTAAATGGAAATCACAAATCATGCATACATAACAAAGAGTCTTAAGGTTCACAATGCAATGTTCAAGTGCAACATAAGTTATTAAGTGATTACATATCAAATTATTTGGGAGATCAACATGTCTTTAAACCACACAAACTAACAAAATATTTAAATGTCTTTGTAAGACATTATGGTTGCCCACTTCTTCAAGAAGTTCTTCATCACTCGAACTTCGTCCTTGTTTCTCTCCTCTGAGGCTTTCTGGTCACATATTGTGATAACCGGTAACTTTTCCTGGATTAAGTATTATAAAATATTATGATTTTATATCGGAGCCTTTTAGTTTTCTTAGAGAAAGTTGCGAAGTTAACTTCGGTTGTCTATTTTGTGAAAACAGTTACGGTTTAACCGGGTATTGAGAAGAGAGTCTTGAGTTCATAAATGAATCCCTTTTGATTCGTTTTTCTATTTTGGAGTGGTTTTGAGATTTT
>BQNB010022730.1:3622-22141 GCA_026074375.1 Tanacetum coccineum | reverse complement strand
CAACTCTTTATTATTAATAAAATTATAATTTTACCTTTTAAATCTTAATATTTTAAATTCTATTTTACTTATGATGCAAATTTAGCTTATAATGTTTGTTGATATGACTTAATAAGCCTCAATAAGCTCTTAGTTAACCAATAAGCTATCTTTAATTTAGTTAAGCCCTCAAAAGCTTAACTGAATGAGTAATTCACCTCAAAATCTCCTCTAAATTACCTCAGCTTTTTTAGATGATAAGCCAATTATGGATGGGCTTATGGACAATACCAGCTTATCTCTGATAAGCTGGAGCTTGTAGATAAGCTCCTTTGAGCATTTATGATCCTTGTTTGAGCTAGGATCAAGGTACTTCTCCTTTTCTCATTTAATAGCTTAAAACTGTTTAGCTTATCTCTTTTGCTTATTACTGCTTATTTTCTATTTCTATTTGCTTTAATATGCTTATTAATGTTGCTTATTGCTTATTTGTGCTGTGTTATAGCTTAGATCTCTTTTATTCAAGTTTTTTCATATAAACTGTTGAAAAAAGCCAAAAATATGTCCATTAATCTAGCTTATTGATAAGTGCTTATTTGTGGCTAAAAATTGCTTATATGTTCTTAAAATTGTTAGAGCTTAATCTGTTTTCATCTTTTATAGCTTTTTGAGATCTGTTTTGGCTTAAAAATAAGTTTTCATAGTTTAAAGGAGTGTTTGGGTTAAGGTTCAAAACGGATCAAAATAGTGTTAAATCTATCTTAGGTGCTCAATTTAGATTTCATTAGCTCTTAGTAGGTCTAAATGATAGTTTTTATAAGTTTTGATTAAGTATTGTCTAGTTTGATAGTTTTTTTATCTGAATTCCAAGTCTGGTAGTTCAAAAGTAGTGCTAAGATGCTTATTAGTTGATTTTATAAAATAGATGCTTAAGGTGTTGGTTTTGTGCTATGAACTGGTCTAATTTACATAAACATTCATCTGTTTTGAGTCTTAAGACTTTTGAAAAACCTTTTGAAAACCTTAGTTCAAAAACAGTCAAAACTTATTAGTTGTTAAGTCAGGTTATGTAGCTAATTTATGGTCACAACTATGATTAAACTTGTTTAATTTTTATCAAGATTAGCTTATTGTAGTGTAAGCTTCATCTGTTTTAAGTTATTAGTGTGTCAAATGAGTTTTAGAGTCTTAAAATGGTGACTGCAAGTGTCATATATTTTCAAAAAGCCAAAAATACACTAGTGTAGTCTGCCTGTTTCATGTCTCTTTTTCTAGCTTATTTCATTAGCTTATCTGCTTAAATTTTGCTTATCTTTGTTATTTGAGTCCTAGTCTTCATCTGTTTTTAATTCATAACTTTTTATGATTGCTTAATGGTCCTTAAATTTGAGCTTAAAAAGTAAAAAAAGTCTTCAAAATAGTTTTTAAGGTCTGCTGTCTCAATAGCTTTTTAATACTTTTTAGCTTAAGTGTTTGCTTATTTCTTGTCAATAAGTGCTTATTAGGTGGTCTAGTTTATTTGTTTTTAGCTTAAAGTCATTTCCTAGTGCTTATTAGGTCTTTAGCCTTAGCTTAAAATCTGTCAAAAAGCCTTTTATGTCTTCATTTGTGTCAAGGTTGTTTCAATCTTTGTAGTGCTTATAAGCCTAATGTTTTAGCTTATTTATAAATCTAAGTGCTCATTAGGTCTAGGACTAAGCCTGTTTTAGCTTATTTAGGTTTTGTAATTGCTTATTGAGTTTTTAAATAGCCAATAGTTTAGCTATTAATCATTAGTTAATATATGCAAAACTGTCTGTTTTAAATAGCTTTTTCATAGCTTAAAATTAAGTTTTAGTAAATGTCCCTTTTTAAAAGTTGCTTATTTTAGCTTTTTTAATTGTTTTTAAAAGAAAAATAAAAAAAATATTTTTCAAAAAGGTAAGGTCCAGGACTTAAACCTGCGACCTTGCCTTCACACACACACTCTTACCATTGTGCCCTTGTGTCTTTTTCATAAGACCCTTGGGCCACTTGGTTTATAAGGTTGGTTTTCAGTTTAAGCTTATAAGCTTATTCACCTGATTTCTAGCTTATATCAAGAGCTTATCTGATTTTTCTTTTTACCATTATTTTAGTAATAGTGTTAAGTACTTTCAGTAATTTTTTGGAATTTTTATAAAATAGTTTAGCATTTTTAGTATTATTTTTAGATTAAAACTGTTTTTAATTCATAATAAATAAAATAAAAGTTAAAAAAATATAATTCTTTTTTCTAAAATTATTTTTAATCATTTAGGACTTTTAGATTAGAAATTTGAATTTTTAGGGCTTAAATTTGATTCACTTGCTTAATTAGTCGCGTTTTAGGATTCCCGTTATCGTTTCGTGCTTTAATCTTTAATTGCTTTAGTTGTTTGCTTGCCTTTACATGTTTTTGCGTTTTATTAGTAGAAATAGAATCCAAATCAAATCTTGACTATTCAAATCACGTGATCACAAATTTAAACGAGATTCTCAATTCACGCTTCGCCGGGATACGACTCGGGAAGATTTGGTCATAAAGTGATTTTCATTTCTTAACGGAATACTTCTCTTATTATTTGAAATTTGGTATTCTAGTTATATATATTATATATTATATATACTATTTTGCCCTAATCAAATTTTTTGGCGCCGCTGCCGCGGAGGTGTGTATCGAATATCGCGTTGGACTTTGAAGATTAGTGTTTTGA
Source organism: Tanacetum coccineum (assembly GCA_026074375.1). Taxonomy (NCBI): domain Eukaryota; kingdom Viridiplantae; phylum Streptophyta; class Magnoliopsida; order Asterales; family Asteraceae; genus Tanacetum; species Tanacetum coccineum. The sequence continues at coordinate 19,448 of BQNB010022730.1, read as the reverse complement.
AGACCCTTCCTCGTGAAGTTATCGTTTTAATATTTTCTTTTATATAAAAATAAAAATACAAAAATATTTTATTTTTCTCGATTTATTTTCGTAAATTTATTAGAAAAAACCAAAAATACTTTTCCTAAAGTATTTAAAAAAAACAAAAAAAAATTAAAAAACAATAAAAACAACCGTTGTGTCACTTGTGAAATCGGCTCACCTTTAGATTACAAACTTTAAGAGAGGTTTAAGGAGGGTTGATCCTACGAACTTCGACCCGAAAGGAGAAGGTTTTTAAAACGCTTCGCACTTACCCGCTCCTCCGCTTCTTTGTGCGTTTTCTAAGGAGTTTCCGTACACTTGTTCGATTATCGGTTACAAAAATATTTTTCTTTTTATTTCTCTTATTTTATTTTTAGTGCATGCTCACTCGCTCTTCATCGAATTTAATTGTCGAATCTTCCACGACTCCGAAACGTCGTAATCGTAGACGTTCCAAGCAAAGAGTCGAACCGTTTTCTCTTGAAGGGACTTCCGTAGTTACGATGGCCGATCAACGTTATCAATGGCGACGCGGAATACTCCAAGCACCCCCGTAGGGTTTACGAAGATGCTATCGTTATTCCCGCAATTCTCGCGGAGAATTTTGAGCTTAAACATGGTCTTCTAAAACTTGTAACTTCAAAACAATTTTACGGATTTAAGAAAGAAGACCCCCATGCTCACATTCTTTGGTTTAACAAGATTACTTCCACGATTAAGTATAAAGATGTGCCTAATTCGTCGATTAAGCTTATGCTTTTTCCATTTTCTATCGAGGGGGCAGCCTGGATTTTGGCTCGAAAAAGAACCCCCTCATTTTATTCTTACTTAGGAAGATCTTGTTTCCAAGTTTATTAACCAATTCTTTCCTCCTTCCAAAACTACAAATCTTCGAAATGAAATCACAAATTTTCAACACAAGTTTGAGGAAACATTTAGTGAGGCATGGGACTGTTTCAAGGATCTCCTTCGTGCATGCCCACATCACGGTTTTACGGAATGACATCAACTTGATACTTTCTACAATGCTTTAACCCCAACCGATCTAGATTCCTTGAATGCCGCTGCCGGTCGTAATTTTTTGACTAAAACACCTCGAGATGCTTTGACAATTATAAAAAATAAGTTGAAAGTTCGCACTTCACGAAACAAACCGGTTGTTTCCAAAGTGAGTGCTAATACTTCTTCTTCTACCACGGCATGTCCATCGGAGATGGCCGCTCTTATTGATGCCGTTAATGCTATGCTTCGTCATGTTAAGACCTCACCTCCAGAGACCGTTAAAGTAATTTTTGAAAGTTGTGTGACTTGTGGTGGACCGCATCCCTACTATGAGTGTCTTACCGCTGATGACTTTCAATGCTTCTGCAGCCGATGGCAACACTTTCAATGCTTCTGCAGCGGCAACAACCTATAATCAGAATCAAGGATATCGTCCTCAAGGAGACCCGAATTGTCGTACTAGCAATCAAATGGGACCACTTGGTTTTCCTCCCGTGCAAAATAATCAAAACCATTTCAATCAAAATCAAGGTTATGATCAAAACCGAGGAAATAATTTCAATCAAGGTAACCAAAATTATCAAGCTCCGCCTCAAGTTGGACTTTCAAACGATCTCTTGAGCTACATGAAGACAAATGACGTGAATATAAGAGTAATGCAAAATCAAATAAGCAATATGAGGATGGAATTAAAGAAAGAGTTGGATACTACGTTGACTAGACAGAACAATGCGTTCAAGAATGAGTTAACAAATGATATTAAGAACATGATGAGCAGTTTTTTCAAATGATTACTGCTTCTTCTTCGGGTTCGGGTTCACTTCCTAGCAACACCGTTGCTAACCCGAGAGGTGACTTGAAAGCAATCACCACCCGAAGTGGTATTTCTTATGACGGACCCCCAATTCCACCTCCTTTCTCTCCTCTTCCCAAGGTGGTGGAACGGGAACCCGAGGTGACAAAGGATACGGTGCAACTGAGTACCAAAAACATCCAACCTCCGGTAGTCCAAATTCAAGCTCCATTTGATGAGCCCGTTGTTGCTCCTAAGCCTAAACTGTTTATACCTTATCCTTCAAGAGCTAACAAACAAAAGCTCTATGAAAAAGATGATAATCTAGCTTCGAAATTTGTTAAAATCTTTAAGGAATTACATTTTGAGCTCAGTTTCGTGGATGCTCTTCTACATATGCCAAAATTTGCTTCAATGTTTAAAAGTCTCCTTAATAACAAAGAAAAATTGTTTGACTTAGCTAAAACACCGGTGAATGAGAATTGTTCGGCGGTTATCCTAAAAAAGTTGCCCGAAAAACTTGGAGACCCCGACAAGTTTCTTATTCCATGTGATTTTCCGGAGATAGTTGAATGCTTAGCCTTGGCCGATCTTGGTGCAAGCATCAACTTGATGCCTCTTTCCATATGGAAGAAGCTCTCACTCCCCGAACTTACTCCTACTCGAATGATTCTTGAACTTGCAGACCGATCGACTACTAGTCCATCCGGTATTGCCGAAGATGTCTTTGTAAAAGTAGGGAAGTTCCATTTTCCGGCCGACTTCGTAGTCGTTGATTATGTTGTTGATCCTCGGGTTCCCTTAATTCTCGGGAGACCCTTTTTGAGGACGGCACGTGCTTTGATTGATGTTTACGGTGAAGAATTAACTCTCCGAGTTGATGATGAAGCCATAACCTTTAAAGTTGGTCAAACTTCGAGATACTCCTACAATGATGCTAAATCGGTTAATCGAATCGATGTCATCGACGTTTCATGTGAGGAGTATGCTCAAGAAGTGCTCGGATTTTTAGATAGTTCTACGAGTGGCAATCCCACTCCGTCTTTAGATCCTATCCTTTCTACTTCTTTCCCCTCTCTCACTCCTTTTGAAGGAGGTGACTTCATTTTGGAAGAAATAGAAGCTTGTCTTACAAATGATTCAATTCCACCGGGAATTGATGATGCCGACTTTGATCCGGAGGGAGACATTCGTCTACTTGAGAAATTATTAAATGATGATCCATCATCTCCTCTCCCTCCGAAAGAACTTCATTTTGAGGAAATTAAAACGATTAAATCTTCTATTGATGATCCTCCGGAGCTTGAGCTCAAGGATTTACCATCTCATCTTGAATATGCGTTTTTAGAAGGAACCGATAAATTACCCGTCATAATTTCTAAAGAACTAAAAGATGAAGAAAAGGCCGCCCTTTTAAAGGTTCTTAAGTCACACAAACGGGCCATCGCATGGAAAATCTCCGACATTAAGGGTATAGACCCTCGTTTTTGTACTCACAAGATCTTAATGGAGGACGATTTCAAACCGGCGGTTCAACATCAAAGAAGGGTGAATCCGAAAATTCATGAGGTTATCAAAAAGGAAGTTATCAAACTCCTTGATGCCGGATTGATTTACCCTATCTCCGATAGTCCGTGGGTGAGTCCCGTTCATTGTGTGCCTAAGAAGGGTGGCATGACCGTAGTTGAAAATGAAGATAATGAATTGATACCTACTAGGTTAGTTACGGGATGGCGCGTTTGTATTGATTACCGAAAGCTTAATGATGCTACTCGTAAAGACCATTTCCCATTACCTTTCATGGACCAAATGCTAGAACGTTTAGCAGGGAACGAATACTATTGCTTTTTAGATGGATTTTCTGGATATTTTCAAATTCCCATTGACCCGCAAGACCAAGAGAAGACCACCTTCACTTGCCCTTATGGGACGTTTGCCTACCGACGTATGCCTTTTGGTTTATGTAATGCTCCGGGCACGTTCCAAAGGTGCATGATGGCCATTTTCCACGACATGATCGAGGAAACAATGGAGGTCTTCTTTATGGATGAGTTTCTCGGATCTCGGGGATTCTTCTCGTACTTGCCAACTCCCATTTAGATAAAATGCTTAAGCGGTGCAAGAAACCAGACTTAGTTCTAAATTGGGAAAAGTGTCATTTCATGGTAAAAGAGGGCATTGTCCTCGGCCAAAAAATTTCAAAGTCCGAGATTGAGGTCGACAAAGCTGAAAAGTTTAAGTATTATAGCTAAGACTTCCTCATTCCGACTTTCTGTCAAAGCGTTCGAAGTTTTTTAGTCCACGTTGAGGTTCATTCCGTCGATTTATTCAAGATTTTTCTAAAATCGCCCGGCCGATGACCTATCTTCTAGAAAAAGAAACCCCTTTTATTTTCTCAAAAGAATGTACTGAAGCGTTTAATATACTTAGGGGGTGAGGTGGGGGGAGGTTGGGGGTTGTAGGGGGGGCGTTGGGGGTAGCGTGGTGGAGTAGGGGTGAGTAAAATTAACTAAGCCCACAATTTTAGTTGCCCCCTATTGGGACCTACCATTTGAAATTATGTGCGATGCTAGTGATTACGCGGTAGGTGCAGTCTTAGGGCAACGTAAGACCAAACATTTTCAGCCTATGTCACAATGCTAATTAAGACCATGGACTTATGCTCAAGCACATTACACGACTACGGAGAAATAATTATTATCCGTGGTGTACGCTTTCGAGAAATTCCAGCCTTACTTAGTCTTATTAAAGACCATAGTGTATACGGACCACTCGGCTTTAAAGTATCTTCTTGCTAAGCAAGATGCTAAGCTGAGATTGCGTCTGTGGATTATACTTCTCCAAGAATTTGATGTCATTATTCGTGATAAAAAAGGAGCGGAGAATCTCGCGGCCGACAAAAAAGGAGCGGAGAATCTCGCGGCTGACCATTTATCAAGACTAGAAAATCCCCATCAAAGTTATCTAGAGAAAAACGAAATTACGAAAACATTTCCTCTCGAGACACTTGGGATAGTTACCCTTCGTGGTGATTCGAGTAACCCATGGTTTGCCGACATTGCAAACTACCATGCGAGGAATTTTATTGTGAAAGGGATGTCGTCCCAACAAAAGAAAAAATTCTTTAAGGATGTTAAGCATTATTTTTGGGACGACCCCTACCTATTTTGAATTTGTGCTGATCAAATGATTAGACGATGTGTTTACGGCCAAGAAGTCATTGATATCCTCACGGCTTGCCATAATGGACCCACTAGGGGACATCATGGTGCGAACTACACCGCTAAGAAAGTCTTTGATTCCGGTTTCTATTGGCCGACTATTTACCGAGATGCCCATGACTTGGTCACACGGTGTGACGCTTGTCAACGTCAAGGCAAAATCTCGCAAAAAGATGAAATGCCTCAAAATGCAATTCAAGTTTGCGAGATCTTTGACGTATGGGGCATCGATTTCATGGGCTCGTTCCCGTCTTCTCAAGGGAACAAGTACATTCTCGTAGTCGTTGATTACTTGTCTAAATGGGTTGAAGCAAAAGCGCTCCCCAATAATGATGCCCGAGTTGTTGTTAAATTCTTGAAATCTCTTTTTGCCCGATTTGGGACTCCTCGTGCTATAATTAGTGATCGCGGTACCCATTTTTGCAATGACCAATTCGCGAAGGTCATGCTTAAGTATAGAGTTACCCACCGTCTTTCTACCGCGTATCATCCACAAACAAGTGGACAAGTGGAGGTTTCAAATCGTGGTTTGAAACGTATTTTAGAAAGGACCGTAGGTGAAAATCATGCTTCATGGTCTGATAAGTTAGATGATGCATTATGGGCCTTCTGTACCGCTTTTAAAACACCTATTGGGTGCACTCCTTATAAGATCGTGTACGGAAAGGCTTGTCATCTTCCTATCGAGCTTGAACACAAGGCCTATTAGGCCTTAAAGCATTGTAATTTTGATCTTAAGACCGGGGGTGATCACCGGAAAGTTCAAATGAATGAATTAAATGAACTCCGGGATCAAGCTTACGAGAATTCTTTAATCTACAAAGAGAAAACGAAGAAGATTCATGACTCCAAGATTAAGAACCGCGTTTTCAACGTTGGTGATCGAGTTCTTCTCTTCAATTCTCGATTAAAGATTTTCTCGGGCAAGCTCAAAACCCGTTGGACCGGACCGTTCACCGTTGCTCAAGTTTTCCCTTATGGTACCGTCGAGTTATCTCAAACCGACGGACCAAACTTCAAGGTGAATGGTCATAGACTTAAACACTATTTTGGAGGGGACATACCACCGATGGTTGTCCCGGATCTCCAAACTTTCCCCATGGACCACTAAATTCGGGGTCGAGTCAGGCTCGTGACTCGGTTAACAAAAACAAGCGCTTCGTGGGTGGCAACCCATGCTTATCCTTAGTAGTAGTATATTAGTATAATATTTATCAATAAGTGGTGATTTGATGGTGGCGTCGCCCTTTCCTTTCTCGTGTTTTTTGTGTTTTGTTTTTGTGTCCATGATTGCCCGGCATATATGAAGACTCTTGTGCTCGTGGTTTTGTCCATCGTCCACTCGATCTTCAATCCTTCGCATGCTTATATATGGGAATCCGATATCCTAGATTCATATTGATTTAACGTTTATCTATTATCATAATTAATAAACTGCTTTAGATTTGGTATAGACCCTTTAATATTTAGATTCGCCTCAAAATTAGTATGGGGTGACAGTCTCACATTGAGACATTTGTTAGTTTACTAGTATGGGGGATCTTTCTATTCGATCTTACCTACATTCGTTTTTTTTTTTTTTTTTTTTTTTTTTTTTTTTTTTTTTTTTTTTTGTTTATGGGTCTTCACGTAACCTCGTTTTCCACCAAAAATATGCCAAAATTATTTTTTTTCAAAAATAGAATAAGTGTTTTGACACGTAGTTTTTTCTTTTTTAAAGGAAAAAATTTGACGTTGATTTGAGCATGTGCCTCTAAGCTGCCCCTTAACTTATATAAATTTAGGCTTTTGCTAGTCTTTTATACAAGAAGCTTTAAAACGCGAATTCTAGCTTGAAAAGAGCCAAGAGTTTGCAAGTTTCTATGATAGACTTTAAATATGCAAAGCTTGTTTTATTAGACTAAGCATTCGCGGATCTTTTTATTAAATATTTTAAATTTGCGAAGAACGAGAAATGATAGAGTTTTATATAAGTTGATTGGGGGCTAAAAAAAAAAAACCCATTGGAGTAACTGGAACTCTTTAGGAGCTCATCAGGTAATTGTGGCTTTTTGGCTCCCATCAACTTAATAAACTTTATATAATTGGTTGAATAGAATAAGAGTTACTTTCAGGTTTTTCGATTCTTATTTAAATCACTTCGTTAGAATTCCATCAGGTGAAAAGTAAGGTACACGCGATTCTTAGTTTAAATCACTTCATAGAGATTCCTTCTGGTAAAAGTAAGGTACACATCGAGGTTTTGTTAGTGTTGTGGGGAAATAGGCTACCAATTCCTAATGGCTCGCTACCGTTATCTAGGTAGTTAAAAGACCACAGGACTTGAAATTTGGCTATAATAATAATAATGTTATAAACCGAAGCCGAAATAAGACCACTGCCTCTTGCCGGCTCACAACCGATGTGGCAGTCTTCTAAATAAGGCACATAGTAATAATCCGAGACTGATAAAAGTTTGATGCATCTTGCTGGCTCACAACCGATGTTGCAGCCTTCTAAAAGGTCGAGGAATTTACCGAGGTCGAAATAAGACTCCTAGACCATGGTCGGTTCGCATACCGATGTGGCTGTTGTTTAAAGGACCGAGGTTTAATAATGTTGCAATAATAATAATAATAAAGCCAAATTTCGACTCCGGGGTTATCTAAAAAGGATAACCCCTAAGTCATGCGAAATTAGAAACCTTAATGTGGACCTTATTCTCACCATATCGTCTCTTTAGGAAAGGATTTTGAACTAATTATGGTCTAAACCGGGTTTATTTTATATGAATAAGACATTAACTTATTTGTCACAAATAATATTGATAATAAAATCTTTAGAGGATTTAGGAATAAGGGAGAGAAAAGTAGCTATGCATCCACAATTAGCAATTATGAGTAGTATTAGAATCTTAACTTGTATTTAACAATGATTTCGTTTGTAAGCTTGGTTTGGGGCGGGTGAAAAATCAAGGACGATGAATTTATCATTTTAGTGACTCTTGTTCCTTAAAGTTATGATATGTATGAATAATAATAATAAATGCATAAAAATGGTAAAACGGGGTGCTTTTCAAAACTAATGATTTCTTAATCCCCTTAGATGAACACTTAGCTACTTTTCGAGGTAATTAGTCTAAGGGGGTTGAAATCGTTGGTTTTCTAAGTTTGTATTTATGACATTACGTGAAGACACAGAAATAGTTTAGTATGGGGGATTTTGGTATGTGCTTAAATACACATACCTTTTACCTAATAAAACGAGCTAAAAAGACCAATAATGACCAATAAATATAGAATAATGCATTGTATTCGTTGTATTGTGAATTGTGTCTTGCAGGTAACGGATATTACACAAAAGGACAAAAACGAAGCAAAACGGACAAAACCGAGCACGGGAATGGAAAGAGTATGAGAAATCAAAGCCGAAGGCGAATTTATCTTAAGTCTTAACCAATTCCAATCCCGTTAATCCTTTTACCCTAAAATACCCTAAAACTATTACAATGTTAGTCCTTGGGGACTAACACCATCAGTCCAAACCAAATTGCACCATTAGTCCTTAACCCTAACTCCCGTTAACCCATTAAACCTATAAATCCTTAAACCGGACCAACATAATTATAAAAAACCCATAACCACCCATGATCAAACTTATAAAGAAAAGGCCTATCACCCCACTCCCGTCCAATCCCTTATAACGATAGAATAGTCAAAATTACTATTTCCCCTTCGTTCTGTGCCTCCAATTTTACACCTTTTTACACGCAGGTAAAATCCTACCCATTCACCATACGACCCTCCTTTCTAGAACTGACAACCCAGACACATGAACGCAAGTTGATGACGTTTTTTTGCCTGCCAAGGTTGTCCAACTACCCAAGGCCAATGATTGGGTAATGATGTGTAGTCAATCGAATCAAAGGGCCAAGATCCTATTGCGTGGAGGAATTTCGAGATTGAAGATTGGTGGAGCGTCTTAGGAGTTCACGGATCCTTCCCCTCATCACTAGTAAAAAGAGACCCCTCACTTCATTACGAAGGCGTCCTAGTTTTAGCTTATTCTTTAGATTTTAGTAGCATATTTGTAATGTTATTCTTAATGTAATTGCTTGTGAATCCTATGTAACTTTTTCAATAATTAGCTAAAATTGCAATTACTTTAATCCCTGTGCTTTGAATTCTGTCTTACTTAATATGCAAAGTAGTTTAATATGATTTGTGTGATGATTTAATAAGCCTCAATAAGCTCTTTTAACTAAGCTAGCTAGAACTCAGTTAAGCCCTTAACGCTTAACTAAGTAAGTATTTCACCTCAAAACTCACCCTAAATATAACCTTAGCTTATGTGGATGATGAGCCAATTTGGGATGGTCTTATGGACAATACCAGCTTGTTTTTAACCAAGCTGGAGCTTGTAGATCAACTCCTTGAGAGCTTAATTGACCTTGTTTAGAGCAAAAGGCAAGGTACTCTTCTCTTTTCTCATTTTAGCTTAAATTTGCTTATTACTTATCTAGTGCTTATTTACTGTTTAGAATTGCTTATCTATGCTTGTTATTGTCTTTAATTGATAATTAGTGCTGTTTGTTAGTTTATATCTTATTAGTTTGAACTTTTCATTAAAACTGCTTAAAAAACCAAAAATATGATTATTGTTCTAGCTTGTTGATCACTGCTTATTTGTGGATAAACTTTGCTTATTTGGACTTAATATCTTAGATCTTAATCTGTTTTAACTTTTTACAATTTATATAAAACTGATTTAAGCCTTAAAATAAGTTTCATGCTTGTTAAGGGGTGTTTGGCACAAGCAGTACTAACCTAGGTTAGCACTGTTTGATTGCCTTGTGTCCTTTAAGTTTAGTTTGATAAGCTCAAACTTAGCTCATTAGTCAGCTTTTATAAGTTTTTGAAGGTTAAAATCTCTTTTTAAGGTTTTATATATCTAAGTCTAAATCTGTGTGTTCTTAAGCTTGTCATACCAGCTTATTTGATTTGAATTTGAATAGGTGCTATTTGTTGCTAGTTTCATGCTTGTATTTGGTGCAAAATGTAGTAGAAATGAATTGGTTAAAGTGTACTCTTGTCTCTTAAAGTCTCAATCAAAAAAATCTGTCCTAGTGTCAAGTCCATTTTCAAAGTATTTTTCCAATTTTTAATAGCAAAATTAGATTAGAATAAGTTTGATTTAAGGTCTAAAATTGTTTGCATAAGCTCTCTAGGGTACAAGCTCAATCTGTTTGAGTTTATTTTGGACTTTAAACATCATTTTCTAGCTTAAATTTAAGTCTGCAGTAGCCTTTTTTGTCTTTTATAAAACTTTAAAAAATCCAAAAACATAGTATTTAGTTAAAACTGTCTTTTTCAATTACAATTTTATAGCTTATCAGTGTTCCAAAGTGCTTAAATTTTGCTTATTCTTATTGCTTGTAGGTCAAATTTAATCTGTTTTTAGGTTTTAAGGTCTAGCTTATTAGTTTAGTAGCTTAAAAAACAGCTTAAAGGTGCCTTCTTAGGCTGTTTTGATTGTTTTTTTTTAAAAGAAGCTAAATTGGATTTTATGTCTTATTGGAATTGCTTAATTTGGGTTTAGATTTGCTTATAAAGTTTGGATTTAGGTCCTTTGAGCTTATTTGGACTGAGTTTGAGCTTATAGAAGCTTTTGTGCATATTCAGTTAAGGAGTTAAAGCTTTTGAGCCTTAAGTGTATTCTGTCACTTTAAGCAAGCTTATTCCTGGCTTAATAGTTGTTTTCAGAAAAAAGTCCATTTACAAAAAGTGCTTATTTCAGTGGTATAAAGCTTTTCCAAAAAGAATTTTTAAAAAAATAAAAACATTGGAAGTATAGGGAAGCCCTAGGCTCGAACCTGGGACCTCAACCTTAACCCCCAACATTTTATAACACACCCTCCATACCAACTGCCCTTGGGACTTCTTCGTTTATACATCCAACCAATTAATCTTTTATACACATTTTACTCAAATAAGCTTTCAGCCCTTTTGGGCTTATTTCCATCTTATTGAGATAAGCTAGTTGGGGCCTTTTATTTTTTTTAAGTCTTAAATTGTTCAAAGTATTTTCTCTAAATTTTTTAGATTTTTCCAAATTAGTTTAATATTTTTTATAATATTTTTAGATTAATTCTGTTTTTAATTCATAAAAAATAAAATAAAAATCAAAAAAATATAATTCTTTTTTCTAAAATTATTTTTAATCATTTAGGATTTTTAGAAATTAAATTTGAGTTTGTAGGGTTAAAATTTGATTTGCTTGCTTGTTTAGTCGCGTTTTAGGATTCCCGTTATCGTTTTTAGGTCTAAATTTTATTTGCCTTATTTGTTTGCCTGCTTTTAATTGTTTTTGCATTTTCATAAGTAGAAATAGAATCAAAAGTCAAAATCCTTGAAATCATTCAAATCACGTGATCACGAACTTAACCGATTCTCAATTCACGCTTCGTCGGGATACGACTCGGAAGGTTTTGAATTTTACTTTGGATAAAAGTAATCTTCTTAAATCCTTACGGAATACTTATTACTATACTATTATTGATATTATCCTTATATACGTATTTGGAGACGAATCAATGCTCATAACTTCTTCGAAGTCGAAAAGAGATGATGGTTCACCTAAATTCCTTCGTCGAATAAGACTCTCGGGGTCTCTAAGCGGAGAAAATAGATTAGAATATGAAGAGCGAGTGCTCATGCACTAAAAACAAAATAGAATGAAAATATTTTTGTAACCGATAATCAAACAAGTGTACGGTAGCTCTCTAAAAAAACGCACAAAGAAGCGGAGGAGCGGGTAAGCGCGAAGCGTTTTTAAAAACCTTCTCCTTTCGGGTCGAAGTTCGTTGGATCGACCCTCCTTATACCTCTCTTATAGTTTGTTAATCTAAAGGTGAGCCGTTTTCACAAGTGACACAACGGTTGATTTTTATGTTTTTCAATTTTTTTGGTATTTTATAAAATAAATTAAAAACAAAATATTTTTGTATTTTTATGGTTTTTATAAAAGAAAATAGAAAATAACAAACAATAACTTCACGGGGAAGGATCTTCAAGGGACTAACTTCAAATACTTCGCGAAAATCGTACACCTCTCCCCCGCAGCGGCGCCAAAAAATTGATTCGGTGATAATAGGATATATAATATATACCTAAAATACCAAATTAATTATAGTATAGAGAGTATCCCGTTTGATAAGAAAATTGCCTGAGGACAAATAATATTTTATCTCCCGGATGTCGTATCCCGACAAGAAATGAATTTGAAATCCACGAAAATATTTTGTTTGATGCTCGAATATCGAATATTTTTTATTTGGATTTTAGTTCTACTAACGCAAAAGCAAATAAGATAAGCTAAATTAACAATTAAAGCAATTAAGAAATTTAAGCATAAAATGTTAACGAGAATTAAAAACGCGACTAATTAACCAAAGAACACAAATTTAAGACCTAAAAAAATCAAAATTGCTAAATTTTAAACTTAAATGCACTAAAATAATTTTCAAAACAGAAAATATATTTTTTGAAACTTTTTTATATTTTTAAACAATTAAAAACACTTTTAATCTAGAAAATTAATAAAAATAACTAAACTATTTTATAAAAATTCAAGAAAATTACTAAAAGTACTTATTACTATCCTAAAGGTTTTCAAAGAAAAATAACTCAAAAAGCTTAAACCAATAAGCTCAGAAAAATCAAATAAGCTCAATAAGCTTAAAACCTAAAGAACCTATAACATTTAATTGATGCAAGTCTTGTTTGAAAAAGACCCCAGGGCACGTTGGTTAAGTTGTTGGTGTGTTAAGGGGAGGTCACAGGTTCGAACCCTGTGACCTTTCTTTTTGATAAAACATTTTTTTTAATTTTTTTCTTTTTGAAAAACTAAAGAATAAGCAAAATAAAGAAACTTTAATAAAAGAACTTTTTGACAAAACTCAATAATAAGCTAGGAAAAGCTGGTTTAAAATGGCAGAATGACTAAATCTTACTAAATGACTATTAAGCTAAACTGTGTGGGATTTTTAAGAATCAAATAGAAAATGAAAAGCAAATAAGCTGAACACTAATAACTACCTAGACCTAATAAGCAAATGTGACAAGGTTTTAACCAACAAAATGAGCCGAAAAGCTCTAAAAAGCTGAAATGAAAATAAGACTTAAACTAGCAGTTTTAAAGACAAATGACCACTTTTACACTAAATTTTAGATCAAATAAGCACTAGGAATTAGGTAAGGACTAAAAACAGATGAAGTTTGTCATCCAAAGAACACTGGAAATCAAGAACTAAGAAGATTGGTTTAGTAAATAAGCTAGAAAAAAGCAATTGAAAACTGACATATTACTAACTATTTTTTTTATTTTTTAAAGTTTGAAAATGGCAATTTGTAGCCCTATTTTAAGCTAGAATAAACTAATGTGAAAACTCAAAAAGTTAAGACATATCAAGCTTGATATCTAAAGAGCTTATACTATCAATCTCAGACTCTAAAACAAACTTATTCTAATCTAAATATGCTATTGAAATCAGGACTTTTAAAACTATGGAAATAAGACTTGATACTTAGACAGTTTTCTACTTAGACACAAAATGACAAATGCAAACTTTAACTAACTCTGGACTCAAAACAAGCATGAAATAAACAACAAAAACCACTATTGAAGATCTAAGCAAAATAAGCTATGTTATCAAACTAGAGAACCACAGATTCAAACCAAGAATAGATTGAACCTAAAATTTGAGATTTAAACTCTAAAAACTGACTTTAGGACTTAATTAAGGCTGGTTAAAATTGATTTAAGTATCAAAAGAGGCTTAGGCAGCACTAACATGTGTTAGTGTTGCTTGTGCCAAACACCCACTTAAAATCTTGTTTATCATTTTTAGGCTATAAAAGGCTGAATTAAGCTTAGATAAGTAAAAACATATGTAGCATAAGGTAAATAAAGAACAAATAAGCACAAACTAACAAGAATTAAGCACAAATAAGCAGATCTATAAGTTAAACAGTAATAAGCTAAAATTAAGTGAAATTGAAGAGTACCTTGATCCCAGCCAAACAGGGATCTAATTATGCTCTTAAGAGCTTATCTACAAGATCCAGCTTGTTAGAAACAAGCTGGTGAGGTCCATAAGCCCTACCATGATTGGCTTATCATCCAAAACATAAGTTGATGTATTTTAGGGGAGAATTAAAGTGAATATCTAATTCTGTTAAGCTTGTAAAGGCTTAACAGAATGCAAGCAAGCTTTTGAAGTAATGAAGAGCTTTTAGAAGCTTATTAGGAGATTATGAACAAATTAAACCATAATTGTATTAAAGAAAAACTTGAATTAGAACACGAAATTAAATCCAACTGAATTTTAGTGATAAACAAAATGTTTACAAAGCTTGGAAAAGAAAATTACAAGAAAATAGGAGCGTCTCCCATCTTCCATCTCGTCCCTTCAATCATAACCGCCTTATAATCTTTATCTTTTCATCCGTTGGATCAAGTACACGTATAATCAGCCAATGGTATTGCTGGGGATTGCCAGCGTGGACAAAGAGGTGTCAGATGTGTCAGTCTAAGCCTTCTAGAAGCATTATAGAGCGTGGTATTGGTTAGATTTTACCCAGCTATTTCGTTTGGGGTGAAAATGAAAATGGAGGGAAAGGGGTAAAGGGATAAACAATGATTTTTGACCGGGTGTCATAACTTTTGACTTTATATTGACCCGGGTTATGGATTTGGTTTTGGGCTTGACTTGGGCTAAAATGGGTTAAGGGTTGGATTAATGGATTTATGGTTTTGGACTTGGTTATATAAATAGATTTAGGGCTTAGGTTTTATAATACAAATCTTAATGGGCTAACCTGGCCCAATAAAATAGGTACGGGTTGGCTCATTAAGGAAGTATGTGCCTTTGGCTTCGCTTTCTCACGCTCTTTTCATTCCCGTGCTCGGTTTTGTCCGTTTGGCTTCGTTTTTGTCCATTTTTTATATATACATTACCTGCACAATAAAATTCACAATACAAGCAAATATAATATATTTTTCATGTATTTTGGTCATTTAATGTTCATTTTAATAAGGAAAATGATATGTGATTAAACACATATAAAAAATCCCCCATACTAAGCTATTGATGTGTCCTCACGCAATGTCATAAATACACACTTAAAAAACCAAAAAATTTAACCCCCTTAGACTAACTACCTCGAAGAGTAGCTAAGTGTTCATCTAAGGGGATTAAGAAATTACTAGATTTGAAAAGCCCCCTGTTTTACCATTTTTATGCATTTATTATTATCATTCATACATATCATAACTTCTCGGAACAAGAACACTAAAAGGATAAATTCATCGTCCTTGATTTTTCACTCGCCCCAAACCAAGCTTAAAAACGAAATCATTGTTAAATATAAGTTAAGATGCTAACACTACTCATAAAAGCTAATTGTGTATGCATAGCTACTTTCCGCTCCCTTATTTCCTAAATCCTCTAAAGATTTTATTATTATTATTTGTGATAATAAATTAATGTCTTATTCATATAAAGTAAACCCGGTATAGACCATAATTAGTTTGAAATCCTTTCCTAAAGAGACGATATGGTGAGAATAAAGCCCACATTAAGGTTTTAATTTCGCATGATATAGGGGTTATCCTTTTTATTTCATCCGAAATAACTCAACTAAGAGTCCAGAGATGGAGGCTTTATTTAGATAACCCCAAAGTCAAAATTTGGCTTTATTCTTATTATTATAGCAACATTATTAAACATCGGTCCTTTAAACAACTG
>BQNB010022729.1:0-62661 GCA_026074375.1 Tanacetum coccineum | reverse complement strand
CAAAGTTAAGATTGTAGAATCTAAGACTTCTAACACTAAGGAACCCAAACAATCTTAGGGATCCACTGTTTTTGATGTTCTATCCTCTTCTCTTATTGATTGCAGGTTGTTCAAATTGTTCTATGGTATTTGGACTCTAAATGCTCTAAGCATATAACCGAAAATCGCTCTCAACTCATCAACTTCGTCAGTAAATTTTTGGGTACCGTCACATTTAGGAATGATCATATTGCTAAGATAATAGGTTATGGAGACTATCAATTGGGAATTGTTACAATATCTCGGGTTTACTATGTGGGAGGGTTAGGACACAACTTATTCTTTGTGGGAAAATTTTGTGATTCCGATCTCGAAGTAGCTTTTCACAAACACACCTGCTTCATTCGTGACTTAGAAGGTGTTGATCTACTCAAGGGATCACGGGGTTCAAACTTATACACTTTATTTATGGAAATTTTGTTGCTATCCTCTCCTATATGCATCTTGTCTAAGGCCTCAAAGACCAAGTCTTGGTTGTGGCATCAACGATTATCTCATTTAAACTTTTATTATATCACTTCTCTTTCCAAACATGGTCTTGTCCGAGGACTTCCAAAACTAAAGCATCAGAAGGATCACTTGTGCTCTGCCTGTGCTCTTTGTAAAAGCAAGAAACATTCCCATAAACCCAAAGCTGAAGACTCCATTCAAGAAAAACTCTATCTACTACATATGGATCTTTGCGGGCCAATGAGGATTCAAAGTATCAATGAGAGAAAATATATACTAGTTATCGTTGATGATTATTCTCGGTTTACATGGGTGAAATTTCTACGATCAAAGGATGAAGTTCCAGTGTTCATGATTAAATTTCTCAAAATGATTCAAGTTCGTCTAAATGCAACCGTTCGTAACATCAGGACTGATAATGGCACAAAATTTGTCAATCAGACATTGAGAGCTTATTATGAAGAAGTTGGAATCTCACATCACACATCCGTTGCTCGCACTCCACAACAAAATGGCGTTGTCGAAAGACAGATTCGTACTTTAGTGGAAGCTGCTCGCACCATGTTGATCTTTTTAAAGGCTCCATTATTTCTCTGGGCAAAAGTAGTAGCGATAACTTGCTATACTTAAAACCGATCATTAAACTAAAAACGTCACAACAAAACACCGTATGAACTTCTCCATGATAAAAAACCTGACTTATCTTATCTTCATGTCTTTGGTGCTCTTTGATATCCCACTAATGACGGTGAAGATCTTGGTAAGTTAAAATCTAAAGCTGATATAGGAATCATTGTTGGTTACGCTCCTGCAAAGAAAGCATTTCGAATCTACAACAAAAGGACCCGTTTAATCATTGAAACTATTCATGTTGATTTTGATGAGTTGGCATCAATGGCTTTTGAACAATTCAGTTCAAGAACCGGTCCTAAACTTATGACTCCTGGAATAATCAGTTCAGGACTCGTATAAAACATTCCTTCTCCAACACCATATGTCCTACCAAAAAAGAACGACTGGGAAACATTGTTTCAGCCAATGTTTTATGAGTACCTTAATCCTCCACTATGTGTTGATCTTTAAGTTTCTGCAGCCATTTCTCCAGAACCTGCTGTTTCAACCGGTACACCTTCCTCAACTATAATTGATCAAGATGCACCATCTACAAGTACCTCACAAACAAATCAAGAAACACCATCTTTAGTCATTCCTCTCGGTGTTGAAGAAGCTAACCATGATATTGAAGTTGCATACATGGATAATAATCCCTGTGTTGATTTTCCAATTCCAGAACCAAGTTATGAAGAATCCTCTTCCCAGGTTGTTATTCCAAACAATGTGCACTCAGTCAACCAACCACCCGAACACATCAACAAATGGACAAAATATCACCCGATTGATAATGTAATAGGCGATCCTTCTAGACTGGTCTCCACTCGACATCAACTACAAGATGAAGCCCTATTCTATTATTTTGATGATTTCCTTTCTTCTATTAAACCCAAGAGTTAAAAAGAAGCATTGACAGTGCCTGTTGGATTGAAGCCATGCAAGAAGAACTCAATGAGTTTGAACATCTTGAAGTTTGGGAGCTGGTACCTCGTCCGGATTGTGTTATGGTTATTACCTTGAAGTGGATATACAAGGTGAAATTAGACTAACTGGGAGGTATGTTAAAAAATAAGGCTCGTTTGGTAGCGATGGGATATCATCAGGAATAAGGCATAGACTTTGAGGAATCTTTCGCTCATGTTGCTAGACTTGAGGCCATCTGTATCTTTATTGCATTCGCTGCTCATATGAACATGATCGTCTATCAAATGGATGTGAAGACCATGTTCTTGAATGGCATACTGCGTGAGGAGGTCTATGTTAGTCAATTAGACGGGTTTATAGATCCAGAGGATCCCAACCATGTGTACAAGCTTAAGAAATCCCTTTACGGTTTGAAACAAGCTCCACGGGCTTGGTATGATTTGCTCTCATCATTTCTACTCTCCCAGAAGTTCTCAAAAGTCACCATTGATCGTAAATTATTCATTAGGAGAGAAGGCAAATACATATTGGTACAAATTTATGTCGATGATATTATTTTTGCCTCCACTAAACCTGATCTTTGTTAATCATTTTTAAAATCATGTGTTCAAAATTTAAGATGTCGATGATGGGCAAACTATCATTCTTTCTTGGACTGTAAATTTCACAAAGTCTTAGAGGCATCTTTTTAAATCAATCAAAATATGCTCTTGAATCACTTAAAAATTATGGTATGGAAACCCGTAACCCAGTGGATACTCCAATGGTGGAGAAATCCAAACTGGATAAAGATCCACAAGGGAAAGCCGTTGATCCTACACATTATCGTGGAATGATTGGCACCCTTATGTATCTCACATCCAGTAAACCAGACCTTGTATTTGCTGTGTGCATGTGTGCCCGGTATCAGGCAAATCCTACCGAAAAGCACTTATATGCGGTTAAGCGAATCTTTCGATACCTACTATGAACCATAAATATGGGTCTATGGTATTTGAAGGATTCTTGCATTGCTCTAACAGCTTTTGCAGATGCTGACCATGCTGGTTGCCATGATACCAGAAAAAGTACGTTTGGAGTATGCAGCTATTAGGTGATACATTGGTGAGCTGGTCATCAAAGAAACAAAATAGCACCGCCATATCCAGTACAGAAGCTGAATACATTGCCTTGTCAGGATGTTGTGATCAAATACTCTGGATGAGATCACAATTAACTAACTATGGCCGCGGGTTCAACAAGATACCTCTGTACTGCGATAACAAAAGTGTCATTGCTTTATGCTACAACAACGTCCAACACTCCCGATCCAAGCATATTGACATCAGACATCACTTTATCAAGGAGCAAGTGGAGAACGGGGTGGTTGAGCTGTATTTTGTCAGAACAGAGTATCAGCTGGCAGATATTTTCACTAAGCCTTTAGCATGAGAACGACTTGAATTTTTCATCCACAAGCTTGGTATGAGAAGTATGTCTCTTGAGACTCTAAAAAAGATGGCAGACGAAGAGGAAGAGTAACGGTGGTAAACTCTTCACATATCCTCTATATCATATGTATATAAGAAAAAGCTGACAGCTATACAAGTTTATAGAAGGTGACTTCGTGGATCTACACTTGAAAGACATTGAAGACATGCTGCTTCTTGCTATTCAACACAAGCTATTCCATCTCAACGACAGTGACATTGTTGACTTTATTGTGGTTCTTAGTATGTTCACAAGAAGTCTCATCATCAAACGTTGAGTCGAGGATCTTCATCTTGGTGTAGAGAGTTACCAAAAGAAGCTTAATATCACTGCACCTCACCAGACCTTTCCTGAAACCGAATTTAAATAACTCTACACTCCATCATACAAAGCACTAGGGGTAATCTATGAAGACTTAAATAAACAGAAAACAAGTGATGCGGGCTGATGAGCTGTACAAGTTTTCGGACGGGACACTCAAGACTGTTTACAATGATCTTCATCACAAAATACTTGATTTTCGTCTGGGATAAAATGATGAGATGTCAAGGAGAAAGTGGACGGCTATAGACAAAAAGAGATCAGAGCTTATGGTCGAGTTGATTGAAAAGCAGATTCGTAAAAGGCGGATCATTCGGAATCTGGAACGATTGATTGGTGCTCAGGAACTCGAGATGGACTACTAACAGATGACTCATACTGTATAATCGTCAGGTCAAATCTCAAATCTTATCTTGTGAATAATGTGAATATGTAGTATAGACTTATAAAATAGGAAAGTATAAATAGTGTTTGAGTACGAATTTTCTAGTGTTTTTCAATAAATTAAAAAAAATTCAAATTAACGTACTCAACACTATATATATATATATAGGGATGGGTTCGAGAGAAAACCTTATATTGATAGAAAACCTAGAAAACCAAACTATATGGTAGATTTTGCAAACATATCAAACTTCAGGGGGTAGAAATGAAAATTTAAAAATAAGGGAGAGAACAAGTCTACACTCCATTCTCACTCATACCAAACCACATACACACACTCGTAACACACCACTGCTCCAATGGATATCACCACCACCACACCGACATCGTTGACCAGATCTTCATCAGGTTCACCAGGTTAGTTACCAGAAAGCTCGTTGAAGAACCATTGCGTGTTAACGAGTTAATTCAAAACTTTGACTAGATCTTCATCAGGTTCATCAGGTTAGTTACCTTCTTTATTTTTTAATAATTAAATATTTTGTTATTGATTTTGTGTCATCACGATGGTTTAATCTAAATGTTGTGGAGTTAGGTTTAATTGATTCAAATTTTTAATTATTTATATTAATTGGGTTATTAGATGATGATGACGTCATCATGACTGTTTAATTTGTTGTGAGTGAGATTCCAAATGTTGATAGTTTAACATCATATCAACATGTTTTTTTTATCTAATATGGAACAAATTTGGACAAAAAATGCATAAAAATGTGTTTAGTGAGACTGCACACCATGTGTTTGATATAATGTCTGAATATGTTTGATTATTACACCTGAAATAAGCATTCACATATTTGTTAGTTTAATTCGGGCATCACTTAATTACATCGTTTGTGTTGTCATTAGTGCATCAAAAAATGTGTTATGGTATCTGTTAGTATGAGACGAGCATCATGGTAATTCCAAATGTTTTCCATCGTATGGTAAATGGTTGAAAAATGTAGGAGTGTTTGTTTCAGAGTGTTATTTAGTCATTTTATAAAATCAATAGAATCTATAGCTAATTGTGGTGTTTATAAGGGCAAAAAGGCACGAAAATGTAATTAACTTGCCTTATTGTTTGTTAAAAATTAAGGCATCTGTTTGTTAATATTAGAGCCTAGGTTTGAAATGATTCATGGCATGTATATAGTTATTTTTAAGCGTATGTATGGCAAATGTTTAGGGCATCTATTTGGTTCAGCTGTTTATGCAAATGACCAGAAATATATGAATTGTCATCAAGTAGTTATCGGTGTTTGGTTTTATAGGGTGACTCGTGATAGACTTGATATGATTTCAATAAAAAGTTTTGCTTTCGAGTGTTCCTATATAATTATGGTTGGGCAATGCAAACTATTAGATTCAAGGCATTTGTTTGTTAAAAATTAGGGCATCTGTTTGTTAATATTAGGGCATATGTTCGAAATGATTCAGGGCATGTATTTAGTTAATTTTAAGCGTATGTATGGAAAATGTTTAGGGCATTTGTTTTAAATGATTTAGGGCATCTGTTTGGTTCAGCTATTTATGCGAATGACTAGAAATAAATGAATTGTCATCAAGTAGTTGCCATCAAGTAGTTGCCGGTGTTTGGTTTCATACGGGTGACTGTGATAGACCTGATATGGATTTCAATAAAAGTTTTGTTTCGAGTGTTCCTATATAATTATGGTTGGACAATGCAAATCATTTTATTTAAGGTATTTGTTTGTTAAAAATTAGGGCATCTGTTTGTTAATATTAGGGCATTTGTTTGAAATGATTTAGGGCATGTATTTAGTTATATTTAAGCGTATGTATGGCAAATGTTTAGGGCATCTGTTTTAAATGATTTAGGGAATCTATTAGGGCATCTGTTTGGCTCAGCTGTTTATGCAAATGACTAAAAATAAATGAATTGTCCTCAAGTAGTTGCTGGTGTTTGGTTTCATATGGGTGACTACGATAGACCTGATATGGATTTCAATAAAAGTTTTGTTTCGAGTGTTCCTATATAAATATGGTTGGACAATGCAAATCATTAGATTCAAGGCATTTGTTTGTTAAGAATTAGGGCATCTGTTTGTTAATATTAAGGCATCTGTTTGAAATGATTCAGGGCATGTATTTAGTTATTTTTATACGTATGTAGGGAAAATGTTTAAGGCATCTGTTTTAAATGATTCAGGGCATCTATTAGGGAACACATTGATGTTAAGGAGGAAACCCCATTGATGAAGTCATGGGATACAATGAAGCTGAAACTTAGAGAAAAAGAATAACTGAATATCAGGGGATTCGGCAAGTTGCGTGTTAAAAAAGCTTATCGATATGTCGCACCATCGAGAATACAAAGACTTACCAAAACAACAATAAGAATGATGAAGAACTCACCAGGTAAATATTTATGTTACTGATTAATTGTATGGTGTGATATTTTATTTACATTTATATAAGATTCAATAATTGTGTTTAAGCAAAAGATCAAGGGGATATCATACGTCAGATGTATAGCCCAAATGTTAAACTTGTAGATGGTGTTTTTGCAATTGCCGAGGGAACAAACAAGATTGAAGCAATCAAGCAATTTCAAAAAAAAAAAAGCTGAGGTAATTTGATGTATACATTGTTTTAATATTATAATATTTATAAACAAGTACTGCAATATGTATATGATTTAAGGTATATGTTTGGTGAATTTAAGGCATCTGTTAGTTAAATTAGGGCACATGTATGATTAAATTAAGGCATCTGTTTGGTTAAATTTAAGACATCTATTTGGTTTGTTTAATGCATTTTTTTAATTTAAAGTATTTTATTGATTATCTTCTTCAAGTGGCAATATACAAACCAAACATGACATGGCCTATATATTAAACATTGGTAATAAATGGTAAATGGAATGATGATTTTTATGTTTGGCTAGATTAGGGCATCTGTTTAGTTAAATTAAGGCATCTGTTTGGTTTAATTTAAGGCATTTTTTTATTTAAAGTGGTTGATTGATTATATTCTTTAAGTTGCGTTATATAAACCAAACCTAACCTGACCAATATATTAAACATTGGTAATGAATGGTAAATGAAATGATGATTGTAGTGGCTAATATTATATAGTGTAAGGGGATCGTAACAAACACATAAGAATTACTATTAGATATATGGACCACAAATGAAAAAGAAAAAAGGAATGAGATGGGTAACGAGATATATATTTATTGAGAGACGGCAGTATAAGGGAGGATGGGATCCCTAAAGGTCACAAGGAAGGTGTTTTGGGTCTAGCTAGTTTTGCTTATATCATATATCGAATATGTGTTCTAGCTTTCGCATAATCTTACGTAACCTTCAGATATTGATCAAAGCTTTTTTTCGGATCAATTTTTTAGAAAATTTCAAGGGTATATGGTTATCATATCCGCCTATTCAAATCCTGTACCTCATCTTATTTTTAGTGAAATTCTATATGTTGATAAACACCAAAGTTTAAGGTGGACTAAACTTGATTTTTGTCTAATGGCTGGTTCAACACGAGATAAGTATTAGTAAGAGTAATGAAGCAAGCTCAAAGATTATTGAGGCATGTTTAATATGCCCAAAAAATTTATATATGGGATACATATAGATATACATACATATATACATAATATATTTTATTTATACATACATATAATACATATATATATACATACATATACATACATATATCATACATATATATATATATAAATTTATATATATATATATGCTATTATATATATATATATATATATATAATATATATTATATATATATATATATGTATTTATATATATATATATATATATATATATATATTATGTAAGTATACTATATTTTTATATATATGTATATATATATATATATATATATATATATTAGAAAAAAAATTCAAAAACTTTAAAAAAAGTTAGAAAATAAGAAAAAAAGTTCGAAAAAAAGAAAAAAAGTTCAAAAATTAGAAAAAAAGTTCGAAAATTTGAAAAAAAATCGATATTTTTCAAATCGAATATTTGAAAAAAAGTTCGAAAATTTGAAAACACAAATCGATTTTTTTTTGAAAATTTGAAAAAAAGTTCAAAAAATTGAAAAAAAATTCGACAATTTGGAAAATTTTCGAAAATTTGAAAAAATCAATTGTTTCAAATCAAAAATTTGAAAAAAAGTTCAAAAATTTGAAAAAAAATAGATGTTTTTTTTTGAAAATTTGAAAAAAAATTCAAAAATTTGAAAAAAAGTTCGAAAATTTGAAAAACAAATCCTTGAAAAATGTAAAGATTTTAATACATAACAAATCTCCAAAATGTAATGCACTTAAATCTTTATGATAATGTGACTCCAAAATGACGACCACCAATGTATCCTTGTTCTTGCTTTATTGACCTGAGAAAAACATGTTTTAAAACGTCAACATAAAGTTGGTGAATTCACAGGTTTAATTAATGTATAAAGTAGGACCGCAAGATTTCTAAGGTAAGACATGTAACACATACAATATCTCAAAAGTAATTACGAAATGCACTAAGCTCATGGCACTGAAGCTACAACATATATGTATGCAAATTAATGCAAATAATGTTCCTGTGTAGATTTTCAACCCGCAACATCTAAATTTTTCGACATGGTATACATTCGTCGTTTCGGTACCTCCGAAACTAGCGAGCGCTACTCACCCGAACGGGGATGTCAATCTCAAATAGATCTATTCATAACATTCACGCTTACAATCCAGTAATTAACAGTTCATGGTTTATGGGCATAGTGGGTTATAGCTACTTAGGCAAACTCGTAATTTGTATAAAAGTGAACTTGCATCCAATCGTAAAACAATGCATGTTTCTCACCCCAAAGTTGTAAATCATTATAATTGTATAAAAGTGGGGCTATGAACTCACCTCAGTGAATGTATTTGATATATAAATCAAATATAAAAATAGTCACGTATAGTCCGATGCAAACCTAAATTAAAATATATGGTCGTATGAGTTCATGATTTGAAGAATTGCAGCTCAAGAATAATTTGAAGAGTTTTATTTACAACATCCTCAGGAAGCTCAAATGGAAGACACTTGAAGAAACTTGAAGTTCACAAGTGAAGATCAAGTTAGGGGAGGATTGTTGGGAAATAGATTGTAAAAGACTTAATACTGGTAGTATAACAGTTAAGTCTGGTAGTATTAGTTAGTTCTGGCAGTACTAAGTTAAGTCTGGCAGTACTATAGTTAGTACTGGTAGAGTGGCAGTACTATAGTTAGTACTGGTCGTATGTAGTTAAGTCTGTTTATGTAACAGAATAGAAGTAATAGTTATCTTAGAGATATTTTAGGAGATATCTTAGGAAAGGATATGCATTATCCTTTCACACGTTTTGTAAAGCCTGTTAGGGTTTTCCTTGGTGTATAAAAGGAACCCTACGGCATAGAGTTTCATGTATGTAATAGAAGCATTGAAGATTAATAGAAATCAATAGCAAAATTAGTATTATTGTTCTTCTTAATTCTTGTGTTAAGATTCCGCATTAACACTTGATATTCATAGTCAGTGTCTCTCACATAGTTGATTTGGATTTATTCAAGTTAACTATTGTCTTACAAAGGCTATATAGATCCAACACAAGGACCTACACTATACATTCATTTAACTTGTTACTTTTTCTAATTGTATGTAACCTTCTTTTTTTCCTATTAATACCCAAACTTTTGAATTTTATCTTTTATGCGTATTTTGCTCATCTAAATGATCATGTGGACTACTCGCTACTCATAATGACCAAACAAGCAAAGCAAAACATTTTTATACTAAACTACACTAATAAATTGAAAAAAAAGATAGAAAATGGAACCGAATTGAAGACCCGCAATTAAACGAATACCACCCGATTTATTTAGCTAAAACAAATAATCAAATTCGGTCTAGCTAAATAAACCCTTAAGCTCCATGCCTTGTGAGTTGACCGGAACCAAAGTCAAAAATAAAAACACAAACTAATTGTTAACATTTATAATAACATGACATTTGCAAAATGTAAATTCGAACAACAATTAGACGCAAGGTCCAAACGCACGAAGGCCCAAACAGATCACAAAGCCTAATCTAATTAACAAAACCTAACAGCTAAAATTAATAAGTCCACATGCACGAAGCCCAAATCCAACGAACAAAGGCCCACTAATGAATTTCTACAAGCTAAATCATACGCACAATTGTAGACTTAATAAGCATGATATAAGCTAACTCCAATAAGCAAGACACGATCAAGCAAAATAAGCTCGGAATAAGCTCCTAACACGAATAAGCCTTAACACAAAATAAGCCACGTACCAATGAACAACTAAAGGCAATGAGCACGAGTTTGAATAATAAACGAGACTTAATCGAATAAGCACAAATCACTTTAAAACGAGATGAAAACCATATAAGACTTAATAGGCAAACGAAGTTAAGCAAATAGCATGATGAGATAAGCACATCTAACAACCTAATAAGCTATAGGACGAAATATGACAATAAGCTAAAAGAAAATAAGCTAAAACGAGATCTATAACTAAGATTACTAAATAAGCATATTCGTA
Organism: Tanacetum coccineum; assembly: GCA_026074375.1. Taxonomy (NCBI): domain Eukaryota; kingdom Viridiplantae; phylum Streptophyta; class Magnoliopsida; order Asterales; family Asteraceae; genus Tanacetum; species Tanacetum coccineum. Next base: position 51,848 of record BQNB010022729.1, on the reverse strand, counting down.
AATGGAATAAGCACTCAACCACATCGCAAAGCAACGAAGAAAAGCAACAAGGACTTAGAATAAGCTATGAGCACATAAACGAATCAAACGACAAGGTAAATAAGCAAAATAGCTCACAATAATTCGATCTAGCAATATAAGCTCTCTTTAAAACAAATAAGCTATTTAGAAGCTTATATTATCAGAAAATAAGAGCTTCTAATAAATCTAAAACTATATAAGCACATAAATAAGCTAGAGCCGAGCTTATTAGAGCTTATTAAATCAAAAGTCCTAGAAAACTTATAAGATAAAATCGAATAAGCTTTATAGAGCTTATAGGAGCTGATCTTAAAGCTTTTTAGGAGTTTTGAGGATAATAAGCTGAGAAAATAAGGTCGCAAGAACAGCTTATTTAATAAGCTACACGAAAAAGAAAGTACATGAACAAATAAGTGAAAAATAAGCAAACCAAGATCTTCAATAAGCTTCAAACCATTTTTATTACATCATCTAAATAAGCTTGTGAAATAAGCTGAGTACAATAAGCATGAAATCTAAAATAAGCTAATACAAAACTAAAATAAGCTAAAAACTTAAAACTAAAAATAAGAAAACTAAAAGCCTAAGTGAGAAAAGTGTGAGGGGGGCGTGTGATATATATAGTCACAAGAGGGGGTGAATTTGTAAAAATAATCCAATCATCCGTAGCTTGATTAGCCAATCATGGGCAAGAAAGTGGGAGACCTCGGATCATGGGAAAAACATAAGAAATCCAACCGGTGAGAGCGAGCCACGTGGCCTTTTTACTATGCTTAAATCCTACGCATAAATATTACACGTTCGATCATTCTTTCATTTCAACAGAATTGGATATGAGATATAAAAAAAACTATTGCCACGTGGCTTCACATCATTTGCCTAAGTCATCATAGTGCCTTGTCACGTGACCAACTCCCCTTTAATTTTAAAGCACATGCCAAGACGTCATGGTGACGTCATCATCATTAATTCAGAAATTATTATTTCATTGTTGGGCTTAATGTTGGGCTTAGGCTGGTCCGACCCATAAAATGGGTTACGGGCTGGCCCGATAAGATTCGAGGGCACCGCTGGACTCGTTTTTTTGTACTCTTTCCAATGGCATACTCGGGGAATTTTCGCGACTTTGTCTTGATTTTGAATAATAAGCGCTCTTGATCGCGACAAACCCGTAAATACCCATTTTTGCTCCGTTTTCAATCATTTTTACCTACAAGACATAAAAATACCAAACAAACATATTTGCAAGATAATTATCCATATTTTAGCATTTTTAGTCTGATTAATAGTGTTTTACGGGGAATAAAAAATGTGTGTTTTAGCATACATCTGTGCCATGGATCTTACCGAAGCAGTTAGTGAAAGAGAACAAACAACTTAATGATTGGAAAGTTAAGGCTTCAAGCCTATGATACAAAAAATATAAAATTGTCCAAGACAATATAAAGAGCGAACTAATAAAATGGCCTGATAAACGCTAAATGATAAGAAAGAAATCCAACGGGTGATTGTGTACTACTCTTTACTCAAGATAGACAATGTCCTTTCCGGAGAAACTTAAGTTATAGGACCGGCTCCTTTTACGGTAAATAAGCCTATCCATATGGAACAATTGAATTATTCAACCATGATGAGAAAAGCGTATAAAGTGAAATGATCATAAGGTAACAACTATAACACGAGGAACCATTATAATCAAAATGGCAAGAAATCCTTGCCTGCAGTTAAATTTTTTCTATCTGAAGGGCGATTCAACTAAAAACTCATAATGCAACTAAAGCGCTTAGTGGGAGTGCATCCCAATCATTAATTTTCTATCATTTTAAGGTTGTGTCTAGTTTGGGTTTGTTTTTTTTAGTCATATGATTGTGTTAACTATTTTTGTGATTTTTGTAGTAAATTTTACAGGAAATAACTAATGGGAACTTGTGTGCGGGAATTTTTGAAGAAAAGAAAAAAAAATTTTCTTTACAGACCCTGGAGACGGCGTGAGGATTAATCTTGACGGTGTCGCCACAGGAAAATTTGATTTTTAATTAATTTTTGAGAAATTAATCTTGTATAATTTCTGGAATTTGTAATTTTCCTAAAAACTTGCGAAAAAACACGTTTACGTTAACACACTCATCCTATCTTTATTGCTTTCATAGAGTCTAAACCTAGTTAATGACCCGTGGATTTTACGCTTAGTGTAGTTGTCTTTGTCTTTGATTACAGGTTATATTTGATGAGAAGAGCTTGGAAGTTCTTAGGAAATTTTATTAGACGATTCTTGGAGGACGATTTAACCAGTTATCGCATGTTTCTTCTCCATTATTAAGCAAATCAGGGGAGTACTAGTTTCTTTTACTTGTTTTCTTTTCTCTTTATTTGTTTTTATGGGTACTTTATAGAAGATTGGAGACAATGTTTAACTTAAGTGTAGCGGGAAATAAGCCTTAAAAACTATTCCTTCATTTGCCATTTGCTTGTTCCTTAAAATGATGGGTAATATATTGAAACATAACATAAAAAGGTAATTTTGACCAAAAAATTAATTTTTTTTATGACACATACCGACGAAAATCGAGTATTAATAGCGTCTCATAGATAGGAATGTGTATGACTAGCACAAAAACCCTCAAAATTCTACCCCAAAAATGTGAGGTTCGCCTTTAGATCTTTAGGAATTCGGGTATCCATTATTGATACCCAAGATAATTTATACCTTTAGCTTTCTCGAGTTAAGGTTCGAATGCAATCATATATGTGTATCCGTCGTTACAGATGTATACGTATGGTCTTTGTCGCCTTTTCTGAAGCATTGGTATCGGTATTAAATTATATGAGTGTATCGGCAGTGTCTTAAATTCTAGAACTTGGTTTTGTGATGCATTCCGAGACCGCATAGTGAGAACTAGGATTTGCTAGATAAGAGGCACTAGGATTAACCTATGTTTTAAACCTGTAATTGTTATGATGGTCACCTCGATCATATAACTATCCCACACTCATTTTTAGTGCAAGATACCCTTAGTACACCCCTTCGAGCCTATCCTTTTTTACGGTTCTTGTAATTTTCTGGTTAATCTGGACTATTAATGAAGAGCATTGTCACCCTTAATCCAAATGTTACACCCAAATCGCCTTAGCCTACCTTATATGTACTCACCTTTAGTACATTATTGTTTTAACCCAAGTTAATTATTTGAGTACACGGTTGCTAAGTCCTTATCCTTGTAAATACAGTTTTGGGACGATTAGGATTCATGGTAGTATTCATCTTATGAAGAATTAGGAAAGAAGTAACTTATTACCCCCAATAGAGCTCAACGAGTTCCATGTTATGTTGATCCACCTCAATTCGGATCATTAGTTAGATTGTAAATATCGAGTATGTAAAAGTTCAAGTGTAGGGGTGTATCTATAAACCGCCATGATGTATTATATGTTTAAGCAATGGCAAGGCAAAAGTGTACAAAAAAATGTATATAAAAAAAAGTAATATAAAAATTGTACGGGCTGCCATTTGCCTATGTTTATGTTTATCATAGAGTCAAGAAAAGAAAAAGAAAGAGATTGATGTAGAGTTGTGTTGAGTTTTTATATCTTTGTCTGAGTCTTGTCTTAGCAACCAAATCAACATGTATTCTTATAAATAAGTATCTAACCCTTTCACCCAAATTCACCCAAATATATCCCATCCGTTTATGTTTCCGTTAATGTTATCTTACACCTACACCCACAACCCATAAAAAGACCTATTTGACAGTAATGACTAGTACTTGCGCCTAGCGGTGGATGTTTTGATCCTTTACCAAGCCTATGGTAATTTATATGCTATGACAGGTAATGAGTGTTGATTTTCCGTTTCTCATAATTGTTATAATTTATTATACACCCGAGTGAAAGAGAGAACCCCAAACACTTATGTGAGGTGCTAGTATATACTTTCCATGCTTTTAATTACGAGGTCAAGAAGGCTGTGTTGTAAAATGCTTTTAAAGAGTAGGTTAAATGACCCCAATATTGCTATTGTCTAGGTAGAAAAGCCCATTTGCTTGTGGACAAGCAAATCCTAAGTGTAGGGGTATTTGATAAGGTGTCATTTTATACACTTTTCGGGGTCATTTAACCTCTTAAATCATGTAAATATGCCCAGATTATGTGCTTAATCATTTGTTTTTAGGTTTTTAGCACTTGGATGGCATTTGGAGAAAATACATGTGACTTGGGCTCATTTGGAGAAGAAACAGACTATACTACGGACCTACACCAAATCCTTGAAGAACTTGTGCATATAGAGTGTGGAGACGGCGTCGCGAGTATCAAGCGACATCGTTAGAACGTTTAAAGTGATGGCGTCACAGATTTGACGACGGTGTCAGAATGTAGCCGACCTAAAGAAACCCTAAAAGATTCGGCGTCACAAGATAAAGAAGACTATTCCACTTGGGCACGAAGTATCAGATATTGTTTTGATCATAACTCCTTCATACGAACTCGGATTCTGACGATTCAACAGCCCACGTGATCGCAACGAGAAAGTCTATGACTTTGAGAAAGATGACATTGCGACGGCATCGGGATTTTTCCAAACGGCGTCGGGAGGGTCTGAGTTAGGGATTTGCCTATAAATATAACTTATAACTTTGCTTTTTGCAAGCTTGAAACCTTAAAACCGATTTTTACGACTTTGGAGGCTGTTTTCCCTTGTTTTTCATAGTGCAATTCCATCCCATAACATCATATGATTCCGGGGTTGTCTTATCAATTCCTTTAACATGATGAATCCTAATTACATGATTATTATGTCTTATGGTTTGATTTATGCTATGTTAGGCCAAATCTCTTTTGTACTTGCTTAGATGTAACAACCCCTAGATATGTGTATATGTTTATAATGATGAATCATGGTATGATTATTAATATTATGCATGTTTGATTAAAGATCCATGTGTTTACATACAAGAATCGTTAAATTAATTGGTAATAAACTAGTATTACATGATTAGGCAATCTTAACATAGAATTGGTTTATTCTTGGTCATTTAGCAACCTAAAGGCCTTAAAAACTTGACTTAGCAACCTAAGCTTGGATACGTTAATTAGCGATTTGTACGTAAGGGTGTGTTAGTTAGTCAAAAGAGCAACCCCTAGGCTAATTAGTGATACTTGGCAACCTAAGATCACATAGGTCAAATTGTGTATGATATTGGTAGTCCTAATGTTTTATGCTTATGTTTATGTCCGATTGAGCAACCTCATAGGCATTGGCCATAGGTATAAAAGAGCGAAGGGATGTGAATGCTTAACCAAGCCATTTAATATTCATCATAGAACCGGTCAATTAATTATTCTTCAAAATTAAACACACATATTTAGGGGGCGTGAATTCTAAGTGAACACATTTTGCTTCTCTTGAGTTTTCTTTAATTCGTTCTTATTTTATTGGTTGTTTTATCTTTATTCAAGTAGTTTAAGTTAGTCAAAACCCCCACTCTCAATTATCAGATTTTCTTGCTTTCATAAAATACAAAAGCACAAAAATACTCATCCCTCAATCCTTAGACCTATTCGACATACTCTTCGAGCCTATCTCACTATTCCCCTAGAGAACGATCAATCTCCCGGATTTACCTATACTACACTACAACAGTAGGTCCACTGCTTAGGAGGATTGCAAAACTTTTGTGGTTTTGCAAAATTCCGCATCAGTGTAAACCAACCCATACATGCAAGGTAATGAACACTATACAACCTCTAAATATGGGTTTCAGGTTTTAGATGCAACAACCGCCTGTTAGCGGGCTTTCACCCGGCTCAAATTTGTTTGACAAATGTTTTATCATATACTGTGTTGTTTCAAATTTGTAGTTTTTCATGTGTATGAGGGAGTTGTTTTTTTCTGTTTGTTATTGTTTTTATACTTTGATAGAGAATCGTGATGCTATGAAGAGGTACTGAGGCAGTTGGACTTGAACATGGCGTACGGGCCGTGTGTTGGGTTGAAAAGATCGGATCATTAGAACAGGGCTTCGTCCTTGGGGTTGAACCCTCTAGAGAACATCCACCGTCTTTTGACATATGCCGCGAATGAGGTTTCTGTAGACTCCTTATGGGATGATCGCGTTTGAACTGTAAATCAAGGATCAGTGTGTGTGCGCGTGTAGGCTTTGTTGTTAAAATCAATTGAACGTCTTTGTTTGTTGCCTTGTAGAGCCTCTAGCTGACGTTAGTTGTTTCATGTTTTATTATTATGTTGTAAGCTAAGTATTAATGATTTTGAACTTAACTTGGTTTAATGCAATCGTTTTCTATGTTATACTGTTTGTATTTTTACTAATCTAACCAAGTGATAACTGATAAGGTTCTGAAAATGCCTAATGATGACTCATTGATGACTCTCGCAACATAAAATGCATAACACTTTGTTTATATTGGAATGTGATTGTTCAACACTCTATATAAAGGACCAATTCTTTTTTTGTCGAACATCCTTCTGAAGTTTGTTTCCTAATGTTTGTTAGTTAAAAATAGGCATATTCCAAACTCAATTCAACACTTGGTTGCAACAATATGCTTAAATCTGAGCATTTACTACATAAATCTTAAGTATGTACACATGCTTACATCTATTTTGGGTTGTTTGAAATCACCCATATTGAGCTAGATCATATACGAGATTATCAAACATCAAATCAAGAATACCATGAAACTCGAAGCTGTACTAACATATTATTAGTCAAAGATCAGATAATAAGTATATAAATGTACAAATGTAGTCATTAACGGATAATAGAACTAAGCCTCAAAGACAAGCCCGTGGGTTACGTTAACTGTAACTAAATACATTATTAAGAAATTTAGAGAGGTTGATAGTATTTTACGGTACTTGAGTAAATCTTTTTGGTGTCTATTTTAGTCATTTTTTATGTAATATTATATATAATTTGATTTGTCAAACACTAAAAGAATTGATTATTTGATTATTGCGATATCAAACATCATAATTAAATCCACACATTTTTTAAATTCACATTTTGCAACAACTGATTATCTAATTATCTGTTTTCAAAACGCATAATCTTTTTTATTACTAAGCAAGCAAAGAAAACTATTTTTAACTATTTTAAAAATTAAATTCCTATTTTTAAAAATTAAAAATAAAAGCCTAAAAATGAAATTTAAAATCTAAAAAGAGTGAAAATGATTTTTCTTTATGTAAAACTAAAGCTATTTATTCTAAAGCTAAAGACTATTTTTTTGTATTTTTCTAAAAACTTTATCTATTTTTAAATGATTTTCGAAAATTAAAATACAAGAAAATTTATAAAAAATACAATTCTTAATGAAAAATTATGAAAAAATCAGGAAAATTCTAAAATGTAACTAAGTTCCTATGAAAAATAACAGGGAAAGCCCAGCTTAAAGAATAAGCTCAAAATAAGCCCTACAAGGCTACGGCTTTTTAATAGAAAAAGAGTTGAAAACGTGTTTAACAAATAAATGAAATGGAATGATGATGGATGAGCTATTGTAGCACACTTGTTAACACGTATGACATATAAGATAGAGGTCTCAGGTTCGAGCTTGGCACACACCTTTTTGCACTTTTTTTTTATTTTTGCTTTTTATTAAAAACTGAATATTAGGGCTTATAGAGGACACAAATTTAAGCACTTTTAATGAAGAAGCACTTTTAATGAAGAGAAAACTGGCTAAAAACTAATAATGAGCTTTTAAACAGCTTATTAAAAAGCTGTATCAGAAGGTAAGGGTTTCCCCTTGGTTTTGCTTATAAGCTTGTAAAAAGCTCAAAAGAAGCTCAAATTTGAAAACAAAAGAAGCTTTGGAAAGCTTATAATGTATACTATCTAAAAATGAAAAGCTAAATCACCTAGGAACATCTTAAACTAACTGAAATTTAAGATGAAAATGCTAAACTCAGGAAATAAGCCAAAGTGCACAAAATCTTTTTAAGCTAAAAAGCTCAATAAGGCAATTTAGAACTTAAGCTCTTGTAAACTACTTTACCTAGATATAAGCTAGATAACTAAATCATAAAAACCTAATCTATAAGCTAGAAATCAAAAATTTTAAATCCTAAATCTTAAACCTACTTTTTTGGTATTTTTGTTTTTTTTAGTTGAAATTTGACAGCAAAATAAGCTAGAAAAATAAGCTACAAAATGCCAATTAAGCCCTAATCTATATTAAGCTATGTCTATACTATAAGCTACTATAACCTTAAAAGCTAAAACCTAAGATTGCTAACTTAAAATTTATTCAAAAGAGGGACAGCAGGAACTGATTAGTTCCCGCTGATGCAATTTGCACAGACACAAACCAAGTAGTGCAGGTTACCTTAAGGGTAAACCTGCACTTAGACACTCTTATTGAGTGTGTGTAAACACAAATCAAGAGATAACCAAGCCTGAGTGGCTTGGTTCAAGTTTTCATTAATAAAAACTAAGAGAGAAAAGTCCCCTGGTGCTAGTATTATGAAAATAAGCTCAAACTTTTGAGCTTTTGACAACTAACTTTTAAAAACTATTGTACTAATGTTAAAAAATGATTTTAAAGCTGACCTAAGCAAAATCCACAACTTAACTTGACTTTTGATGGTCAAACTCAGCTTATGCCAAACACCCCTTAAGATTCATGACAGTTTTGAAAAAGCTTTTAAGATCAAATCTACTTATTAAATCCTTGACATCAGATTATAAACAGCTTTTAACTAGCTTAATTAACATAAACTAACAACTGGATTAAGCTAGAATTAAAGGTCTAAGATTATGCTAACTAGTATTTTTTTGGGTTTTTTTTAAGGTTTTTATGACAGAAATGAAAACATTAGATTTAATATTAGCTAACTAAAATCAGATGATTAAACTAGTCTAATAATCAATATTAAAGAGAAATTAGCACAAATAAGCTACTACTTTAAGCAATTAAGCAGATCTAAGTTATTAAGCAAATAAGACAATTATTTAAGCTAGATTTTAAGAAATTTGAAGTATTATTAGATATACGAATAAGTAAAAGATAAATAATTGATTTAACGAGATATGCAAGACATTAAAGTAAAGGATATGTGACACAAGTATTTATAGTGGTTCGCTAACAAGTCCTCATTCCTTTGCCCTAACTCCACTCCCAGTCCACCTAATCGAAGTTCGTAATCATAATCACTAGACACCAAACTCCTTCAATCGACGGAGAAGCCTCACAACGTTGCTTACCCTTTATTCGGTACTAAGTTAAATACCAGGTCCTATCACGGAAGAACCAATCTCTCGTAGCTTACCCTTTATTCGATACTAAGCTAAAATATCGTGTCCTAAGATGGAAGGACAAACCCTACAATGCTTACCCTTAAGCTAAAATCCAAGTTATAAAATGGTAGAACTAATCTCACAACATATAACCAAAATCCTATCTACTAACTAACTAGTATTTTACTATACACCCTTGGCACATTACAATAATTGATTTGAATGAATATGATGATTGAAACGATGACACAAGATCAGTAGCTAGATCTTCATGTGATGAGAGATATTTGCGACAAGTTGACGTCGAAGCTTTATCTCGTATTGATGAGGTGTCATTTTATACACTTTTTTTGGGTCATTCTAAATTATGCAAATATGCCCAGATTATGTGCTTAATCATTTGTTTCTGTGTTTTTAGCATTTGAATGGCTTTTGGAGGAAATATACGTGACTTGGGCTTAATTAGAGAAGAAACGAACAAGACTACGACTCTACACCAACTATCTTTAAGAAAAGCATACAGTGAGTAGAGACGGCGTCGCCAATTTCAAGCGACGGTGTCAAAGTTATCAAGGGGTGGCGCTATGGAATTCTAGACGGCGTCAGAACAAAGCCGACTTAAAAAAACCCTAGAAGACCATTGCGGCACGACGGCGTCGGGAACATAAAGCGACGCCGTCGCGCTGGTTTTCTTATATATACAAATCCGTTTTTAGGGTTTTAAGTGTGTAACTTTTGGGAGACGAACCCTAGTTTTAGAAGATGATTTTAGCAGCCCTTGGGCTCATTTTTAGGGTGTCAAAACCCTCTTGTAACAGCCTCAACTACATGATTTAATCAAGTGAAGTTCATTTATCACTTATCACTTAATATGTCTATGTGTTTTGTGATAGATTCTTGTTCTTCCTCCTTATTTTCCATGCAAGGCTAGATCTATTAGTATTTACTTATGATTGCATGAAACTTAGATTGTAGATCCTTTTATGTTGCTTCTTGTGATGGATGTGCGCGTTAGGCTTTAGAAAACTAGCCATAAGATATTAAATTGGCATAGACGTCTAGGGAATCACGAGTGTGTAGAAAGGATACCATCGGTAACAGTATTCATACTACCTTACCCCTAATATGTTTGATCCCTCTTAAGATATTTCAATTGCATGTAATGTACTCTTAGGAGCCTTGTAATAGTATTCATACCACCTTACTTGTGCGTTGCCTTAACGGAATATTACATAGACGGCGGGTTCGTGTAATTCGTTCATGACTTAGGAAATACTTACACAGTTCATTACAAGTGTGACAAAGCAACATGATTAGGAGAAGAAATCTGAGAAGTAGTGCATGGTTAAGTAAATACATTCGTTTTTCATATAAGTTATCACCAAAGTAGTTTAGATTTATTTTATTATTATTAGTTTAATTAGTGAAAACAAACCAACCTCTCAAACCATATGATTTTACTTGCTTTCTATAAAATAAAAATACAAAAAGAATCTTCTCTCAACCCCGTAGACCTCTGTTAGATCTTGATCGAGCCTTCCCAACCTATTAACCTAGAGAACGATAACAACCCCTGAGTCTTGCCTATACTACACTACAACGATTAGGTGCACTGCCTAGGGAGTTGTAAAACTTCTTGTTGAAGTCTAACAACAACCGCGTCAAGTTTTTAGCGCCGCTGCGTGGGGAATAGTTAGGTTTTGAGTTTTGTTTAGCTTAGGTCTACTCGCTTGAATCCTTTCAAGTGAGATTTTATTTTCAATTTATTAGCTTTCTTATAGTCTATCTTTTTTTCGTTTTATTTGTTTCGTAAATCATTTTCGTTGAGCTTTATGAGTGACGAAAATCCTATCCATACTCTTGGAGATTACTCCAAACCTAGCCACAAAGGCCATAGGAACACCATTGAGCTCCCCGAAGGGAACAATGTGGTACATCTCCGATCCGATTGGTGCAAAACGGATGCTCATTCTACGGACTTTGGTCCAAGGCTTCAAACCAACATCTTAAAGACTTTCTCAGAATTGTAGATTCCATTGACCTTAATGATGCTACAAGAAATACTACTCGCTTGGGTCTATTCCACTATTCTCTTTGTGACCAAGCTATCAATTGGCTTGATTGTCTACCAGCAGGATTCATCTCCACTTGGGAGGATCTCACTACCCGTTTTCTTGCTTAATTCTTTCCACCAAAAATAGCTGCTAAACTCTGTAATAATGTCTTGATATCCAACAACATCAGGGTGAATCTCTCTCTGATGCATGGACTCGTTTCAAGGACTTACTCTAAATAGTCCCTCATCATGGCATCGATCTTTAGTTCCAAGTTCAAATATTTTACGACTGCATCGATCAAACTCTGAAAAGAACAATAGACTATGCCGCCGAAGGCCGACTAAGGAAAATGAGTGCAGAAAAGGCTTGGGCCACTATTGAGGAGTTGGCTTAATATGAGGATGAAGGATGGAACGACCCCATCCTCCTAGAAGAAGGGAGCCTTGGATATAAAAACCCCAACATTAAATAATTATTAGGGGTCGTAGAGTGTAAAGTTGATATGCTCATGAAAAATGAAATCTCACTAATGGGAAGGAGTGAAGACGTGTGCGGGATGACGAGCGACATGATGCGTCAACTACCACCGGAAGTATCCCGTCAGGAGGCTTTCGAAGATCTCGTGTTGAATTTCATACACGATCAAGAAGAGAAAGTTAAGCAACTCGAAGAGTGCATGTGTTTTATTGGAAGTGATTTCATGTAACTCTTTTTGGAACTTATAAAGAGATTAAAGAAGGAGATAAGAATTAAAGAGAATGGAGTCAAAAACGTTAAGAAGATCACGAGGTACCCCGACATTGAGGATCTCGAGCCCCTTAATGGTCATGAATTCTCAAAAGCTCTAACAAAAAAGGCATCTTTCCATATGCCTAAATTTGTCTCACCAAAGTCACTCTATATCAAATATGTTCACACAATCTTCCCCAGTCTACCTCTTTTAAGGAAAAGTACCTTTGGCTTTAAGTCTGGTACAAACAATAACTGAAACGTCAAGTTTTGATATGATGCGTAAAATCCAAACCTACAAATTACCCCACAAGTCCTCCCATCATTTAAGGAAAACACACTGCCCGTGACTTACCCGGATGAAGTAGAAGAGACTATAGGACTCCTGATTGAGGTAGAACCTTTAGATGAAACACCACTAGAGTATTTAGGCTTGAATACTTGTAATCATGACAATCCTCTTAGTTCTAGGGAAATTCCCAGTTTTGATAAACCGGAGCCTCAACCACAACCCTTTCCTAGCTTCCCATCCTTAGAAGTAGATCTAGAAAATGAAAGAGACCCCAAACCACCCATCAAACCACCTAGTCCGGATAGTTTTATGATGAAGGAAGTAGACCATTTGACCATTCATACATCGCCTTCACCGCATGAGGCGTCTTTCCACCCGAAAGATATGTATTGCTATTACCATCCATGCATTGATGATCCTAAGAAACACTATGAATTTTTACCAGGTTTATTAGGACATAGTGGATCTCTAGGTGTTGATTTTTTAAAATTGGAGATGATAAAAGATGATTTGGAATTAGAATCTAAGGAAGTTTCTTTTCTAGGAAGAAGATTTAATTCACCTGTTAGGCCAAAAGAAGTAGAGAAGGTTAGGATTAAAGAAACACACCATTTGGAGCATATAATTCAACAACCAAAATCCCACGGCACAAAAACCCCTTAAAACAAAATCCATAACTTGAATTTCTAAATATACACAACCCTATTACACAACATACTTAAGGGTATTCTAAGGTGTTGGGAACATTGTTCATCATTTTTCAAAAAGAAGAAGAAAAAGGAAAGATAGGGTTTTGAAAACCTAATCATGGGTTATAAGCCTTGAAGCTTGTGTTTATTGAATCTAAACACAGGGTTTTAGAACTTATTTCACATCTCTTACATCATACTAGGTTTTCTTAAATTCTTACACTTTATTCATAAGATTTAAGAGTATTACATTTAAATATAGCCATAATCACCACTAATAAACTTTTAATGTATACAAATTGGATGATATATTTGAGTTTAACAATTTATACCACTTATTCTCATGTCCTAATGTTTAATAATATCATGGAAAAGTAAATATAAAAGTATGTTAACATATAGCATAAGTATAAACATGTTAAAAGGCTACTTAGGGATTTCTAATTGTTTCTTAAACTACACATGTTAAATTAATGACAAGTAAAAGGATGAACTGTTACAATAAATAATACGGACTAGGGATGAGATATTAGACTTTATTATAAGTACCACATATGTAAAATATGTTTTTAAGAGATTTTATAGTAAACTACTAAGTTAATAATATATAAAAACAAGGTTTTTATAAAGAAACATACATGAAAACTTAGGGGCTGTCCAAATAAGAATTTTGGACAGTATGATAATGATATTTTATAAAATAATACGCCGTCGTAGACATATATCCATAAAGATCAGAAAACTTGAAAACCGCTCTATAACAAAAAGATACGATTAAAACAGTTAACGACTGATAAATACTTATAAAACAATTTTTATAAAATTACTATTCCATTACAGCAACCTTTTATTTTTTAAAACCTCTAAAATATGATATAACTTTTGATTACGAGATCGTACACGCAAGAATCGTTAAAAACGGAACTATAACGAATAAAACTATGACTATTTCGCTAATTAAAGTTTATAACATAATTTTATAAAACTAAGAACAGTAAAAAATCACTATTCATCAGTGAGATAAATTGTGAGTATATTATAAAACTTTTAATAACGTGAACATACTCGAATGAAAACACCAAAATCGGAATAAAAAACATAATTTTATCCGAAATACAAGTTTACGGTAATTAAAAGCCTAAAACGATAAATTAGCTGTTCATGAACAGTTAATTTATACTATTACCATCGCAGTAATCTTAAAACTTTGAAAATGTCATAAATTGATCCGCTCGACTTACTACGAAGACGTGGACGTAAGAAACGCGAGCAAACGGCTTAAAACGACCAAACTAGGTCATATTTACTAAAGTATATTTTTAAACATTTAAACATTATATATATTATTTACTAAAAACGTATTAGTCGGTGATTATGCTATATAGAATATTGAGTGGTTATCAAAGAGCTATATTACTAGGGAGTTTCATAATGGAGGCCCATCGGATGGCTATCGATGAGTTGTTAGGATTGTAACGAATTTATTAGTGTCTAAACTCCTCGTAACGTCATGTCCATGACCTCTTAATTATGATAGCCCGAACGATAGAGTATGATGATAACAACTATAAGAATAAAATTCGATGTTAATTAAAGATACAGGTGTACTTATACGGCCCTTAATTTAAATAGGCGTTGCATTTATCGTCTTTGCGTGACCGTTATATCTGTGATTAATTTAATGCATCTGTACTCAAGTGTGATTCATAGCCCAACATTTACAGTATTAACTGATATGATATTATTTGGGTGGAAACCTTGCTTGCTTTATAAATTGGACGCATTTAAATCCAATGTATCAGTTTAAACGACTTTTGTGTCGTTCTTATATATATCTTGTGCTGTTGATCTTGAAGTAACATGCCCCGGATCCTTATTCCGCTGCGACCCATTTTGGGGGTGTTACAGATTGGTATCAAGAGCCAAGGTTATAGAGAACCAGGTCAAAATGTTTTTGCTGGACTATAACCATTTTCAAACATTGCATACATACAAAAGGGTTTTTACGGGGTATTCATATACAAATTATTGCATTAGTCGGTTAGGCTATGTACATGCATAATTGATATACGTGTTAATAATATACTACGTATATAAGGATGATAGTCTTATATTAATATACTTATATAAGCTAATTTTTGATTTCAGATACGATCATGTCAGATTCTGAGCACTCTACGGTTACATATACGTCAGTATCGGAGGACGATTTATACATGGGGTCACCAGGAGTCGAGGTACCTATTTATGAGGGACCACCATCACCGGACTACATACCTGGCCCTGAGGGACCACCATCACCAGATTATGTGCCTGGCCCTGAGGAGCCAGAGCAGGCACCACCTTCACCTATCTACATACCATTTGTTCCGGAGCCTGTCTACCCGGAGTTCTTACCGGTAGACGATGAGGTATTCCCGGCTGAGGAGCAGCCACTGCCTGCTGCTGACTCACCTACTCATCAGTCACCAGGGTATATACCGGAGTCCGACCCTGAGGAGGACCTAGAGGAGGATGACGAGGAGGATCCTGAGGAGGATCCAGCCGACTATCCTGCTGACAGAGGAGATGATGATGATGAGCACTTAGCTCCTGCCGAGCCTGCAGCTGTTGCTTATTCAGCTGACCAGGACCCATACATTGCTTATCGCGTCATAGCTAGGATGTCCATCCGAACCCAGGCGCCGACACCTTTCCTCTCCGAGGAAGTTGCTGAGAGAGTATTAGCCTTACCTACTCCACCACCATCACCTCTCTCTCCATATTCATCACCACTTCCTCAGATACCCTCTCCACCATTACCTATACCACCACCACCACCCATCATCCCTACTTATGCTGAGGAGTCTCTGGGATCCCGAGCTGCTGGGATTAGACGGAGAGATGCGCTACCATCTCCGATTCATGATACTGAGATTCCTGAGATGTGGTTACCGCTTCGTAAGAGGCTGTGTCGTACTACTCCTGGTCCTGGATATGAGGTCGGGGAGAGGGCCAGTGGGACTGCTAGGGGTGTTGGACCTACCACCTGCTAGGGCAGACCTTTACGGATTGCTGATCGTTAGAGGCGCTCCAGGGACGCCGGATGTTTCTAGAGAGTTAGGCTATGGTATTAGGGATACTTGGGATGATCCTTGTTGGCATCCAGGAGATAGCACCGACACCCTAGGGTGGTCAACCAGAGGAGTTATTGAGTTGTCTTCTACTGTTGACGAGGAGGATGAGATCAGATATTCTCAGTGGATGTGCACGGTATGACCGAGCTTACTTAGAGCCCGAGTCTACATGTAGTGCGAGTGATAGGCCCTTCTATGGACGCACAGCCATTCTGATGGAGGTGGAGGCCAGATTTTCACGTGCTGCTTGGCACAATCGATGGATGGGCTTGTGACCAGACGCATTCCGACGGGAATATTACTCCGGACTTAGGTCATGACCCGGACAGTCCTGAGACGTGAGTTTCGGGCAAGCAGTACCAGAGGAGACAGACAGTTGATTTCAGAGCTGCTGAAGGCAGACTAATCGGAGGCAGAGGCAGGTAGTAGAGACCCTGGAAGAGTTGTGAAGAGCTCAAGGCTCAGATATCGAGATAACAGAGACAGCAGGGAACTGCTAAAGGATTCCTGCAAGAGCCAGAGCTTACCAGAGGAGCGGTAGCAGTACTTTAGGTGGATATGATTGTAGCTACTGTACAGTCTGTTAAGTATTATGGGTTGTTCCCAGCTAGCAGACTGTATAGATCTTTTGTTTTGACTAGCTACTTTGTTTAGATCTTTTGTTCATATATCGGCTACTTTGTACAGCCTACTAAGTATTACGAGTATATCTCGGCTAGTATGGCTTTAGGTTATTTTGTCTTGTAACCTAGTTGTTATGATCGTTTGTATATAAACCAATCATGTATTATTTTCCCAAGTTATATATGAAAAGGTTGGATTATGTTTTATATGAAATCGAGTTTATTGTGAATAAATGTCGATTTGTTAATTTCAATACTGTTGTGTATTTCACCTTATGTTGTGATCTCGTTTTATTCATTATTTATACATCGGGTTGGTTAAGATTTTTGAAATCTAACGGGTGTTATGTTTTCTTGTGATTTAAGAAAATGGCACCAAGAGGAAGGCCCACAAGAACCACGAGGTCAAGACCAGTTACTACAACTCCACCACCGGTCACAGACCCTACTACCACCACTTCGGTCACCAGTGCCCAACTGCAGGCCATGATCAATGAGGGTGTCACTGCTGTTTTAGCAGCACGTGCTGCAACCCGGAATGGCGACGATAGCCATACCTCAGGAACTGGTGCTAGAAGGAATGAACGCACCATTCGGGAGTGCACCTATCAAGACTTCATGAAATGTCAACCCGTATTCTTCAGGGGTACAGAAGAAGTGGTCAACTTGACCCAGTGGTTTGAAAGGATGGAAACCGTATTCCGCATAAGTAATTGCACAGTGGAGAATCAAGTGGAAGTTTGCCCACTTTTACTCTATTGGGAAATGCACTAACCTGGTGGAACTCACCATGCTAGGAAAGTGGACTAATGATGTTGGTAATGCGATGACGTGGTTGACTTGAAAAAAGATGATGACAACTATTATATTGTCCAGGAATGATAATCAAGAATATTGAGGCATAGTTGTGGAACCTAAAAGTACAAGGCACCGATGGTGGTAGCTACAACCAACGGATTCCAGGAGCTAGCATGCTGAGTGACAGGATGTTCCATGAGAAGCTGACAAAATGAAAGATATCTCGGTGGAATGGGCCCAACCCAATATTTACCTCAAAGTGTTGTGGCATCAAAGCCAAAGACCTGCAGGAGGCTATTGAGTTGGCATCTGGATTGATGGATAGGAGGATTAACAATTTGGATGAAAACAGAGGAAGTTGGCAAGACAATCCTCGAAATAACCAAACTTCCAGCAGAACAAAAGGCAGAATACAGGCAGGGCTTATGCTGCCGGGAATGGTGACAGGAAACCGTATGAGGGGACTAAACCTCGATGTCCCAAGTGTAACTTCAACCATCACGGTCCTTGTACACAAAAATGCACTAACTGCAGGAAACTTGGCCACCTGGCCAAGGACTGTAGGAGCGGCCTGCGATGCAAACAACAACACCGCAATAAAAATAATAACAACAAACCGAAAAACAACAACCGTAGAGCCCAAGGGGCAAATACAAATGCCATTGTTTGTTTGAGTGTAGGGACTCCAGGCTACTTCAGGAGCAACTGCCCCAGTGGAAGACCAAGAATAAGGAAATGTAGACGGTGTAGCAGGGCTTATGCAGTGGGAGTCGCAGGGCAAAAACCCAGACAACAACGTTATGACGGGTACGTTTCTCCTAAACAACCGTTGTGCTTCCATTTTATTTTGATACTGGTGCAGTAGAAGGTTTCGTGTCTAACTCAATTTAGTGCTTTGATTTAATATAGCCCCCATATACATTAGTCATGGTTATAACGTTGAATTAGCTGATGGTAGCATTAATATGGGTTATTACGGTATTTACTGGGTTGCACGTTAAATTTTCTGGAACCATCCGTTTCAAGTGGACCTAATGCCTGTTGAAAATGGGTACTCATGACGTCTTAATTATGGCATGGGGGGGGGCTGGTTGACAAAATACCAGGCCGTTATTCCTGTGCAAAAGAAGATCGTTCGTATTCCCTTGGGAAGCGAAATCTTAATTTTTCATGGAGACGGAAGTAGAAATAAATACCGGCGGGGGGGGGGAGCGGGACACGTGGGGGGGGGGGGGAGGACTCGATTGACATCATCTCGTGCACCAAGGGCCCAGAAGTATGTGCTACAAGGTTGTATGTCTCTTTTTCGGAACTATTTACATGTCAAGGTGCTTGGAGGACAGTCAAAGAAGAAAGCAACTGAAGATGTACCGATCGTCAAAATTCCACTACAGTATTTCCCGAGGACTTGCACAGGCCTTCCAACTACCAGACAGTGGAATTTCATATCGATCTAGTACTGGTGCATGCACCTGTAGCACGGGGCACCTTATGATGGCCCATCAGAAAATGGAGGAATTGGCGGATCAAACTACAAGAGCTTTCGACAAGGCTTTATAGACCTAGTCGTCACCAGGGTGAGCTCAGTTCTATTGTCAAGAAGAAAGATGGATCGTTACGGATGTGCATAGATTATCGGGAACTAAACAAACTAACGGTGAAGAACCGTTATCCACTACCGAGAATTGATGACTTATTCGACCAACTTCAAGGGTCGAGTGTTTACTCAAAAATCGACCTAAGATCTGGTTATCACCAATTGAAGGTTCGAGGAAGACATCTCGTAAGATGCCTTCAGAACTCGATATGGACATTACCGCCCACACCCCTCTCCCAAGTCCACCTTGCCGTTTGGTTTGGAGAACGCACCGCTGTGTTTATGGACCTCTGAACCGAGTGTGCAAACCTTATATGGACAAAATTAATTGTCTCTCCTTCCCCCTGACGCAACGATTCCTCTCCTTCCTCCCCGTCACCTACTAATTCATAGAGCAAGCAAAGAGCATGAAGAGCATCTGAAGATAATTACTGGAGTTGTTGAAGAAAGAGGGATGTTGTATGCAAATTTTCCACAGTGTGAATTTGGTTTCCACAAAGTACAGTTCATCGGGTCACGTGATTGATATAAAGGCCATTGTCACAACTAGATCCAGCAAGATCGGAAATCCGTTAAAGATGGGCATCTCATAGCACCTAATCGGAGATTTCGTCGTTTTTAGGTCTTGCTGGGTATGATCGGCATTATTGAAGGGTTTTCAAAGATTGCATACCAATGACGTTGCTACTCAAAAGAAGGTCAAGTTTGAGTGGGGTGATAAACAAGAGGCAGCGTTCCAGTTATTGAAGAAGAAGTTGTGTAGTGCACCAATTCTGGCTTTACCCGAAGGAAGTGAAGATTTTATCGTATACTGCGATGCTTCGAAGAAGGGTTTGGGCGCTGTATTGATGCAAAGAGGAAAAGGTGATTTTTTTGCATCACGCCAGATTAAAGGATCCTGAAGAAAAAAACTTACTAATCTGATCTGGAACTTGGAGCAGTAGTGTTTGCTCTGAAGATTTGGAGACACTATCTGTATGGTACCAAGTGTACAGTGTTCACTGATCACAAGAGTCTACATCATATTCTTAATCAGAAGGAATTGAACATGAGACAACGCGATGGTTAGATTTGCGGTTGATGTGATTACGATTGCGATATTCGTTATCACCCAGGAGAAGGAAAATGTCGTTGATGATGGCTTTGAGCAGGAAAGAACGGGAACACACCGTTAAGAGTTCGATCTTTAGTAATGACTATTGGCTTGATTTCCTAAGATTCTTTAAATGCGCAGACTGTTAGCAAGGAAACCAGAAAACATCAAGAGTGAGGATGTTGGGGGTATGCTGATTGAAAATGCTAAATATCCAGAGGCAATGAGAACAGAAAAGTTGGAACCTCGTACGGATGGAACCCTATGCCTCAATGGCAGGTGTTGGTTACCTTGTTATGGCGATTTTGCGGGCACTGTGATTCATGCAGAGTCCCAAATAGAATATTTCTTTCCATTCAAGGTTCCGGAAAAATGTACCAAGACGTTAAAAGATGCTATATTGGTGGCCCAATATGAAAGCTGAATAATGCCTCCTATGTTAGCAAAGTGCTTGTCCTGTGCTAAGGTTAAGGCGAACATCAGAGACAATCGGGTGTGTTGGTAAACAACGAAATTACCTCAATGGAAGTGGGGACATATCACGATGGATTTTGTCCACAAAAGTTCACTAGGTCAATCACAAGGGTATGACACCATTTGGGTAATCGTTGACCGTCTTACAAAGTCAGCAATCTTTTATAACCATGAAGGAAAACTGACCCGTGAGAAAAACTAGCAGAGATTGTACCTGAAGAGAAGTCAGTAACAAGGATGGATACCGGTCTCCAAATTATTTGTGATATCGGATCCTAGGTTCGCATCAAATTTTGGAGGTCACTTCAGAGCTTTGGGTACAAGTTTAGATATGAGTCGGCATTATCAATCCGCAAAATGACGGACAAAGCGAGAGAAACCATTCCAAAACTCTCGATCGATATGCTTAGCGCTTGTGTGATCGATTGGAAATGGTTTGGGTTAAAACATTTGCCATTGGTCGAGTTTTCGTACATTATCAGTTATCATGTAGCATTAGGCTGCACCCATTTGAGGCACTTTACGGTAGAAAATATCGTTGCCTGTTTGTTGGGCTAGAGGTGGGAGAAGTTCAACTCACCGGTCTGAGATAGTACAGAGAAGACTGAGAGAATCATTCAAGGTTAAACAAAGGATGCAAGCTGCTCGTGATTGACAAAAGGAGTACGATGTTTGAAAGCGTAAGCGATGGAGTTTGAGGTTGGAGATAAGTGTGTGCTCAAGGTTCGCCTTGGAAAGGGTTGTACGTTTTGGCAAACGAGGGAAAATTAAATCCTAGGTTTGTTTGGACTTTCAAGGTAATAAAAAGTTGGAGACGTTGCATACATAGCTCGAGCTTCCTGAGAGCTGAGCCAGAGTTCATAATACATTTTCACGTGTCCAACCTTAAAGAAGTGTTATGCCGACGAACCCTTAGCCGTTCCTGGATGGACTTCATTTTGATGACAAGCTTCAGTTTGTCGAGGAACCAATAGAGATCACAGATCGTGAAGTTAAACGGTTGAAGCGAAGCCGTATCCCATTAGTCAAGGTTAGATGGAACTCCAAGAGAGGTCCTGAATTTACATGGGAACGTGAAGATCAATTCAAGAAGAAAGTATCCACCAACCTCTTCACCCATAGACTGCACCCGTCGTCAAGTGCTGTGTGGATAAGCCTTGAGGACAATGGCTTGCTTTAACGGGCGGCGAAAGACTATACACACCTAGCTTCTAGTCTACGGTCATTAGTATGACACTTATGTATTTCATTAATTATTTTAATGGTTTTACGAGTTTGCTCTTAAACACGTAAACTTTAAGTTAAATCGCGTATAACTGAAATATGATCATACAATGTAAATCGGGGCATTAAACGATTAAATGTTTGTATCAAGCAAGTGTTATATGATTATTATGAGGATAATTAATGACTTTGTTCATTTTATTTTTATTGGCTACGTAAAATTCTTACGTTTCATAATAAAATACGTTTAGGCATACCCGGAAGTTCTAAAACCTAACTACGCCTAAACAAATACCCACGATTATACCCAATACTCAAAATAAATTTATAAACAATCACATATATAATAATATCCTAAAATTGAGGATTGGAACAATAGTCATCACTTAACATAATATCTAGATATTACATAAAGTAAGTCTTACACATTTTTCCAACTTGTCATGCTTAACTTAACTAGGGTTAGAAAGTAACTAGGGTTAAGTTAGCAAGATATTTATGCTATAAATAAGCATGCATGCATGGCTAATGTTTACAACTTCTATACTTAACCAAATTACATTTTCTTTCTCTCTTTTCTTCATCAAAACCCACGGCACCAATTGGCCATAAAAACAAATCCATACTTTGATTTTCTAAGATTATACAACCCTATACACAACATACTTAAGGTATTCTAAGGTGTTGGGAAGCATTGGGTTCATCATTTTCAAGTTAAGAGAAGAAAAAGGAAAGATTTGGGTTTTGAAAACTAATATAGGGTTATAAGCTTGGATGCTTTATTTTTTGATCTAACACGGGTTTAGAACTTTTTTCCACACCCCAAATTCTCTTAGAATAATCACTAAGGTTTCTTAAATTCTTTATACTTTTCTTTCCTCATGATTTTATGTATTACATGTTAAAATCATAGCCATAATCACCCACTAATGACTTTTAAATGTATAAATTGGATTTTTTATTGAGTTTATCAATTTATACAAAATAAATACCTTTTTTTATTCTCATGTCTAATGTTATTAATTATTCTGGGATAAGTAAAGATATAAAAGTATGTTAACTTATAGTTAAGTATAAACATGTTTAAGGCTAATTAGGGTTTTATAATGTTTCTTAACTGCAACTTGTGAAAATAATGAAAGAAAAAGGGTTTGAACTTGTTACAATGAAATTTTATGGATAGGGATGATATTAGACTTTATTATAAGTGCACACATATGTAAAATCATGGTTTATACGAGTTTTTATAAATAAAATACTAACTCTTAGTTAACATAAAACAAGGTTTTATAAAGAAACAAACTGAAATACATAGGGGGCTGTCCATATTCGAATTTTGGGACAGTTGGTTATGATATTTTTATAAAATAATACGCCTCGTGACTCGAATTCCATAATGATAAGAAGCTTGGAACTAAACGTTCTCTATAACGAAAAAGATACGTTAAAAAACGAGTTTCGACTATTTAAAAACTTTATCAAAACTAGTTTTTATAAAAAGTTAACTATTTCATTACGCAACTTTTACTTTTAAAACCGCTAAAATATGATATAACTTTTGATTTCGAGAATCGTACACGCAAGAATCGTTATAACGGAACTATAACGAATAAACCTACGAAGTTTTCATATTAAAGTTTATAAAAGTAATTTTTTAAACTTCTTGAACAGTAAAAATCATATTCATCTGTGGATAAATTTGTGAAGATATTTAGAAATCTTTTAATAACGTGATCGTACTCGAAGGAATCACTAAAATCCGGAGTTTTAACGAATTAGTTATCGCACAGGATTAAGTTTTCGCTACATTGTATGACGTAAATCGACAAATGAGCTGTCATGAACAGTAATTTTTTACGATCATCACAAGAATTTTAAAAACTGATAATGTAATATTTTGATCGCTCGTTTACTACGAAGGACAGTGGACGTAAGATAACTCGAGCAACGGGCTTAAAACGACCATAACTAGGTCATTTTTACGAAAAAGTATTTTTATTAAACGTTCTATCCTTATAAATAGTTTATTTTACCTAAATCGATTAGTCGGTGATTTTGGCTATATTGAATATTGAGTGGTTATCAATGTGCCTATATTAACTAGGGTGTTACATAATGAGCGCCTCTTCGGATGGCGTATCGATGAGTTGTTGGATTACGATTTAAGTGTTCTAATCTCTCGTACGTCATGTCATGGGACCTCTTTATTTATTGATAGCCCGAACGTTTAGTATGATGTAACAACTATAAGATATATTCGATGTAATTAAGTTTCAGTACTTATCTGCCTTAATTTAAATAGGTTGCCTTTATCGTCTTGTGTGTCGTTTTGCTGAGATAATTGAGCTATCTGTAATCAAGGTGAGTTTATAGCCCCACTTTTTACAGTTTTACTGAATCTATTATTAATTGGTGTGATGGAAAACATGCTTTGTTTTATTATATTGGATGCAAGTGTTGAAAGTATATTGATTATGTGTTGCCTATGTTGCGATAACCCTCTGAGTCCACATTATTCATGGAACTGTTATTGTTCCATAGATGTAGTTGTGAATTACATTATGTGAGCGCGAATGATATAAATAGATCTATTGGGATTAACCTCCCCGTTTGGGTGATTAGCTATCACTAGGAACGAACGTTGACCATGTCGGACTTGGATGTTGCGGGTTACAACATCTGTACGGGCAAAATAACTGCTAAAATAGCAAATATAGTTGAGCTTCGGTGTCATGAGCTTAGTGCAACAATAATCTGGTTTTGTGATTGTTGGCATATGTTGTAAACATCACGTGAAAGTCTTGCGGTCCTGCATAATTTAATTACATAAACCTATGAATTCACCAACAATTTTGTTGACGTTTTAAGCAATGTTTTCAGGAGGTCATTTACTTAAGCACGATGATGCCAAGGATGCATTGATGATGTTTTGGGATTGTACAGTTAAAGACTTATGTGTATCATGTTTTGGGGAAATATATGTTGTCTTTCTGTAATATGGAAAAACAAAGAACAAGTAAACTATAAGGCTTTTTAATATAATCTTTTATTTAAGTCAAATGTTTCAGTTTAAAGACTTTTATGTCGCTCTTATATATATTTGTGCTGTTGATCTTGAAGTAACATGCCCGGACCCTTATTCCGCTTGCGGACCCATTTTTGGGGGTGTTACAGATTGGTATCAAGAGCCAAGGTTTTATAGAGAAACAGGTCAAAATGTTTTTTGTGGACTATATCCATTTTCAAACATTGCATTAATACCAAAAGGGTTTTGCCGGGGTATTCATATACAAATTATTGAATTAGCCGGTTAAGGCTATAAAATGCATAATTGATATACGTGTTTATTAATATATTACGTTATAAGGATGATAGTCGTATATTAATATACTTTATTTAAGCTAATTTTTGATTTCAGATACGTATGTTCAGCTCTGAGCACTCTACACTTAAAATAACATCAGTATCGGAGGATGAATTTGTACATGGGGACACCCAGAGTCGAGGTACCTTCATTTATGAGGGGACCACCATCACCAAATTCGTGCCCGGCACCTAGGAGGCCAGAGCAGGCACCACCTTCACATATCTACATACATTTTGTTCCGGAGACTGTTCTACCCGGGTTCTTACGGTTAGACGAATGAGGTATTTCCCGGATGAGGAGCAGCTCTGCCTGCTGTGACCTCACCACTTCATCAGTCACCAGGGTATATACCGGAGTCCGACCCTGAGGAGGACCTAGAGGAGAATGACGAGGAGGATCCTGAGGAGGATCCAGCCGACTATCCGGCTGACAGAGGAGATGATGATGATGAGCACTTAGCCCCTGCCGAGCCTGCAGCTGTTGCTTATTCAGTTGACCAGGACCCATACATTGCTTATCGCGCCACGGCTAGGATGTCCATCCGAACCCAGGCGCCAACACCTTTCCTCTCCGAGGAAGTTGCTGAGAGAGTATTAGCCTTACCTACTCACTCACCATCACCTCTCTCACCATACTCATCACCACTTCCTCATATACCCTCTCCACCATTACCTATACCACCACCAATTAGCCCTACATATGTTGATGGATCTCTGGGATCCCGAGCTGCTGGGATTAGGCAGAGAGATGCGTACCTCTCGAGCATGATATTAGATTCCTGAGATGTTGGTTACGTTCGTAAGAGGATTTTTAATATCTTTAATTATATTAGGTCTTTTATATTTCTTCTTTTTACTTCTATTTTTTTTACTACACATAATTTCTTACCAAAATTAAAATTTAACTACTATTTTTGCGCTCATTCCGTCTGTTTCTCTCTAACAATATATTTATTCTATTTTAATATTTAAAAATTTCCCTCACAATTATTCTAACCTTATAAATCCCTCCCACTATTTTTACACCTCTCTAACTATTCTAATACAACAAACTAATATATATTCTTCTGGTGTGTCACCACAAAAACTACCATCAATCGCCCTTACATTCAACTGCTCTCTCACATATCTCTCTATTAATTCTCTACCCATAATTCTCTATCATTCTCAACCAACTTATTCTCATTCCCTCAACATAATTTATTTCTTGTCAAAAAAAATTTTCCTCTCCTCGATAAAATCTAGATTATTCGTGTGATATCATTACTCAATTTCCCATCATTCATAAATTCCACCTGCTGTCAATCTTTTATTACAATATAAACAATTAACCTCTCTCTCTACTCAGCTCACCAAATTCATATATAGAGAGAGACTCTCTCCCACAGAGTCGATGATAGTATATGTGAGACATCTACCCACGAACACTATCAATGATAAATGTAGATAGATAGATATATATCTCACATTTCTTCTCTTCTAATACTATTATCTCCAATCCTCTTTCCACAACTTCTCATTATTTTTTTTTAATTTATATAATAACTTCTAGTCAACCTTCTACCTCCTTTCATACCTTCAACTTTCTCTCTCACCCTCTTCTTTTTTCATACTATAAATACATTCAACATCAATGCTGCACTTCCCTCGTCACACACGCTCTGCTTCTTCGCAGCTTGTACAAAATTTCGAGAGAGATCCTACTCAGGAGCTTCCATAAACTCATAGAAAATTAGAGTTAGATTCGATGTGTGTGTGTGTGTGTGTCTCGTGGTACTCTCTCTGCCTCCACCCCTCACATTACAAATACCTAATTTGTATATATTAATATAAAGCTCTACACAATTTATTACCATCTTGTGTGCTAGTACTCGTATTAATTATCTAAATAATATTCAAATAATAACAGTATCTAAATGTCACAACACACTTTATTATCAAATATGTAATATTTAACCACAGTTATCTATCGTAAAATAATCCATCTGTTTACTATGTGTGTGTGTGTGTGTGTGTGTCATGTATTTTAGATAGATGTGTGTGTGTCCATACTCTTATATAATACCTCATATGTGTATTTCACTAAATGTTGTGATATCGTTATTATTCATTATTTATACATGGTTGGTTAGATTTTAGAAAATGCAGTCTACGCGCGAAGTGTGAGATATATAGAGTGGTTTTCTTGTTATTTAAGAAAATGGCACCAATAGGAAGGCCACAGAACCCCGAGGTCCAGTCCAGTCACCGCACTCCCCCACCATGTTACTTACAACTCCACACGTACACAGACCCTACTCCCCACACTGACACCGAGATCCACCATACCGTTTGTGTGTAACAATAAGTGGTGCGCGCGACTCTCGCGACTACTCCCCCACCAGTCACCACAAATCCCCCACCTGTCACAGACCCTACTACCACCACTTCGGTCACCAGTGCCCAACTGCAGGCCATGATCGATGAGGGTGTCACTGCTGTTTTAGCAGCACGTGCTGCAACCCGGAATGGCGACGATAGCCATACCTCAGGAACTGGTGCAAGAAGGAATGAACGCACTGTGCGGGAGTGCACCTATCAAGACTTCATGAAATGTCAACCCATATTCTTCAGGGGTACAGAAGAAGTGGTCAACTTGACCCAGTGGTTTGAAAGGATGGAAACCGTATTCCGCATAAGTAATTGCACAGTGGAGAATCAAGTGAAGTTTGCCACTTGTACTCTAATGGGAACTGCTCTAACATGGTGGAACTCACATGCTAGGACAGTGACTAATGATGTTGCGTATGCGATGACGTGGTCTGACTTGAAAAAGGAGATGACAACTAAATACTGTCCAAGGAATGAAATCAAGAAAATTGAGACAGAGTTGTGGAACCTAAAGGTACAAGGCACCGATGTGGTAGCCTACAACCAACGATTCCAGGAGCTAGCATTGCTGAGTGACAGGATGTTCCCTGAAGAAGCTGACAAAATTGAAAGATATGTCGGTGGGATGCCCGACCCAATTTACTCAAGTGTTGTGGCATCAAAGCCAAAGACCATGCAGGAGGCTATTGAGATGGCAACTGGCTTGATGGAAAGGAGGATTAACACTTTGGCTGAAAACAAGAGGAAGTTGGAAGACACTCCTCGAAATAACCAAACCTACCAGCAGAACAAAAGGCAGAATACAGGCAGGGCTTATGCTGCCGGGAATGGTGACAGGAAACCGTATGAAGGGACTAAACCTCGATGTCCCAAGTGTAACTTCAACCATCACGGTCCTTGTACACCAAAATGCACTAACTGCAGGAAACTTGGCCACCTGGCCAAGGACTGTAGGAGCCGGCCTGCGACTGCAAACAACAACAACCGCAATAACAATAACAACAACCGTAACAACAACAACCCAAGAGCCCAAGGGGCAAATACAAATGCCATTGTTTGCTTTGAGTGTGGGACTCCAGGCCACTACAGGAGCAACTGCCCCCAGTGGAAGAACAAGAATCAGGGAAATGGTAACGGTGTAGCCAGGGCTTATGCAGTGGGAGTTGCAGGGCAAAACCCAGACAACAACGTTGTGACGGGTACGTTTCTCCTAAACAACCGTTGTGCTTCCATTTTATTTGATACTGGTGCAGATAGAAGTTTCGTGTCTACTCAATTTAGTGCTTTGATTAATATAGCCCCCACTACATTAGATCATGGTTATAACGTTGAATTAGCTGATGGTAGCATAATTTGGGTAAATATGGTATTACTGGGCTGCACGTTAAATTTTCTGAACCATCCGTTTCACGTCGACCTAATGCCTGTTGAAATGGGTACTTATGACGTCATAATTGGCATGGACTGGTTGACGAAATACCAGGCCGTTATTGACTGTGCTAAGAAGATCGTTCGTATTCCTTTTGGGAGCGAAATCTTAATTTTTCATGGAGACGGAAGTAGAAATAAACGCGGGACTCGATTAAACATCATCTCGTGCACCAAGGCCCAGAAGTATGTGCTACAAGGATGTCACGTCTTTTTGGCACATATTACCGTCAAGGAGACTGGAGACAAGTCGAAGAAGAAGCAACTGCAAGATGTACCGATCGTCAAAAATTTTCCCGAAGTATTTCCCGAGGACTTGCCAGGTCTTCCACCTACCAGACAAGTGGAATTTCACATCGATCTAGTACCTGGTGCTGCACCTGTAGCACGGGCACCTTATCGATTGGCCCCATCAGAAATGAAAGAATTGGCGGATCAACTACAAGAGCTTTCCGACAAAGGCTTTATAAGACCTAGTTCGTCACCATGGGGAGCTCCAGTTCTATTCGTCAAGAAGAAAGATGGATCGTTACGGATGTGCATAGATTATCGGGAACTAAACAAACTAACGGTGAAGAACCGTTATCCGCTACCAAGAATTGATGACTTATTTGACCAACTTCAAGGGTCGAGTGTCTACTCAAAGATCGACCTAAGGTCAGGTTATCACCAATTGAGGGTTCGAGAAGAAGACATCTCGAAGACTGCCTTTAGAACTCGATATGGACATTATGAATTTCAAGTTATGCCGTTTGGTTTGACCAACGCACTAGCTGTGTTTATGGACCTCATGAACCGGGTGTGTAAACCTTATCTGGACAAATTCGTAATTGTCTTTATTGAAGATATTTTGATCTATTCCAAGAACAAGCAAGAGCACGAAGAGCATCTGAAGATAATATTGGAGTTGTTGAAGAAAGAGGAGTTGTATGCAAAATTTTCCAAGTGTGAATTTTGGATTCCCAAAGTACAGTTCCTCGGTCACGTGATTGATAATAAAGGCATTCATGTGGATCCAGCCAAGATCGAATCCGTTAAAGATTGGGCATCTCCTAAGACACCAACGGAGATTCGTCAGTTTTTAGGTCTTGCTGGGTATTATCGACGATTCATTGAAGGGTTTTCAAAGATCGCCAAACCAATGACCAAGCTCACTCAAAAGAAGGTCAAGTTTGAGTGGGGTGACAAACAAGAAGCAGCGTTCCAGTTATTGAAGCAGAAGTTGTGTAGTGCACCAATTCTGGCTTTACCCGAAGGAAGTGAAGATTTTATCGTATACTGCGATGCTTCGATCAAGGGTTTGGGCGCTGTGTTGATGCAAAGGGAAAAGGTTATTTCTTATGCATCACGCCAGTTAAAGATCCATGAGAAGAACTATACTACTCATGATCTGGAACTTGGAGCAGTAGTGTTCGCTCTGAAGATTTGGAGGCACTATCTGTATGGTACCAAGTGTACGGTGTTCACTGATCATAAGAGTTTACAGCATATTCTTAATCAGAAGGAATTGAACATGAGACAACGCCGATGGTTAGAGTTGCTTAGTGATTACGATTGCGATATTCGTTATCACCCAGGGAAGGCAAATGTCGTTGCTGATGCTTTGAGCAGGAAAGAACGGGAACCACCGTTAAGAGTTCGAGCTTTAGTCATGACTATTAGCTTGGATCTTCCTAAGCAAATCTTGAATGCTCAGACTGAAGCACGGAAACCAGAGAACATCAAGAATGAGGATGTTGGAGGTATGCTGATTGAAAATGCTAAATTTCCAGAGGCACTTAGAACGGAAAAGTTGGAACCTCGTACGGATGGAACCCTATGCCTCAATGGCAGGAGTTGGTTACCTTGTTATGGCGATTTGCGGACTGTGATCATGCACGAGTCCCACAAATCGAAGTATTCTATCCATCCAGGTTCCGAGAAAATGTATCAAGACGTAAAGAAGCTATATTGGTGGCCCAATATGAAAGCTGATATCGCCACCTATGTTAGCAAGTGCTTGACCTGTGCTAAGGTCAAGGCCGAACATCAGAGACAATCGGGTTTGTTGGTACAACCCGAGATACCTCAATGGAAGTGGGACAATATCACGATGGATTTTGTCACAAAGCTTCCTAAGTCATCACAAGGGTATGACACCATTTGGGTAATCGTTGACCGTCTTACAAAGTCCGCAATCTTTATACCCATGAAAGAAACTGACCCTCTGGAGAAACTAGCGAGAATGTACCTAAAGGAAGTAGTAACAAGGCATGGAATACCGGTCTCGATTATTTGTGATCGTGACCCTAGGTTCGCATCAAATTTCTGGAGGTCACTTCAGAAAGCTTTGGGTACAAGTTTAGATATGAGTACGGCATATCATCCGCAAACTGACGGACAAAGCGAGAGAACCATTCAAACTCTCGAAGATATGCTTAGAGCTTGTGTGATCGACTTTGGAAATGGTTGGGTTAAACATTTGCCATTGGTCGAGTTTTCATACAATAACAGTTATCATGCTAGCATTAAGGCTGCACCCTTTGAGGCACTTTACGGTAGAAAATGTCGTTCACCTGTTTGTTGGGCTGAGGTTGGACAAGTCCAACTTACTGGTCCAGAAATAGTGCAAGAAACAACTGAGAAGATCATCCAGATCAAAGAAAGGATTCAAGCCGCTCGCGATCGACAAAAGAGCTACGTCGATTTAAAGCGTAAGCCAAGGGTTTAAATAACAATGGTGTGATTGTTCTCCTTTTCACTACTCATTCATACAAGGTTATCTGAAACCCTAATCATTTCATAATTATGATTTTATGTGTTTATATGTTCTATTTAGCAATATCACCATTTAGGATACTTTTAAACATGTGAAATGGATTTTTACTTGTGATCATTGTTTTTTGAACTTTTTCACATGTTATATGGATGTAAATATGATGTTATAATGGAAGTATAACTCTTGTACACTCTTGGTTTATGTATAAAAAGTTCATGTGTAAACTTGTTAAATTAGGGTTTCTTTAATAAGTTTTGATTAAAAGTAAGATTAGAGAACTTGTCATCTTAGATACAAGGACAAAGTATGGACTAATGGACTAATTATATGTAAGACATAAGCTATAAAGTTGTTGTTGAGATTGTTAACAGGTGATGAAGCTTAAAACGTATATAAAATCACGGCTTTTTAAAACAAGTTTTTAACACAAACTTCAAAACTTTCTGTTTTGGGACGAAAATAAAAGTATCTATATTATGTTTTATAAAGATAGTACGTCCCATGAGGATTCCAAAATGATAAGAAACTCGAAAAACAGATTAATAACGAAGAAGATACGCTAGTTACGAGCTTACGACGATAAATACCTTTATAAAACTATTTTTATAAAAGTTACTATTCACCACAGAAACTTATACTTTTAAAACATCAATAAATTGATAAAACTTTTAATTACGAGAACGTGCTCGTAAGAATCGCAAAAATGGAGCATATACAATAAGATACGACATTTACGGGTTTTACGCTAATTAAAACGTAAAAATAAGTTATTAGCTGTGATGAATAGTAAAAACACTATTCACCACAGAATGTTGAAAACTTAAAAACATCATATTATTTTCACTCGTCTTAATACGAAAGCGTAGACGTAAGAAACGCGAGAAACGGACTTAAGACGATAAAGTTAGGTCATTTTCGCTAAAGGCGTATTTATAAACGTTTTTACTTTATAAATATGATTTACTAAAACGTATTAGTATGTGATGGTAGCTCTATAGAATTATATGTGGCTAGCTAATCCAAATTGCTATATTACTAGGGAGTTTCATAATGAGGCATCTTCGTTGTGGTCGGTATCGATGATGTTATTGGATTTACGATTTAAAGTGTCCTAGGCTCTCATTACGTCCTAATGAACCTTTAATTATGATAGCTGCGAACGAGTATGATGTAGCTAAAAGGATTATATTATGGTAATTGTTAGTCTAAGTACTTGATTACAATGGACCTATATTAACTAGGTTTTGATTCGGGCGTTGCGTGCACGCGATTACTCATACGAACTATATTAACTGGTTCGCATATCGGATGGCGTTGCGTGGACGCAGATTTCATTAGGGATATTTCATTATCAATTTACTCACTCGAGGTGAGTTCATAGCCCCTCGTTTTACATGGTTGTTTTTATAAGTTTGTGGGGTGAGAAAATGCATTGTTCTTTATAAAGTGGACACAACTGGATTGTTATGTTATGTTATGAATAGTTGTGGCCTAAGTAGCGAATAACCCATTAGCCCATTGATTATGAATGTCAATTAACTGATTTGTTTGAGCTGCGATGTTTATGAATAGATCTAATTGGATTGACCCCAGTGTGGTGAATAGCTATTTCTAGCCTAAACGAATGTATTACCATGTCGATTAAAGGATGTTACGGGTTAAAACATCAATACGGGCAGTGTGGGCAATTTTATATTGCTATTTAATTAAGTCAAGCTTCAGTGTCATGAGCTTAGCGCAACGTAATTACATTTTATGACGTTTGCATTTGTTGATTGTAATAGGTAAATCTTAGTGGGTCGGCATTATACGATTAATTAACATATGAATTTTGCACCATACTTTATGTTGACGTTTTAAGCAATGTTTTTAAGAGGGCAAAAAAGCAGGGGTTGCATGGATTCATTGGTGGTTTTGATTTGGATATCATGTCATTAAAGATTTTGTGATTTACAATTTTGTTATATTTGTTATGGGCTAGAAATCTTTGTATTTTGAACAAGTGGACAAGTTAAGCTTCGGGCTTTTTGTAACAAATATTTGCTAATTCAATGTATCAGTTTTAAAAGAATTTTTTGAGTCGTTCTTTATATATTTTGAGTTATTAATCTATGATGTAACATGCCCATACACTTATTCCGCCTTGCGACTATTTTTGGCGGGTGTTACATGAGGTTTTGTTCCATTCCTATGCTCTATCAATATCTTACTCCCAAGTTATTGAGTAACTGGATGTTTTAGTGAGACACACATTGGGTAGTTTCTGATTGTGACTCCATCTTTTCTTTAACTAACAGATCTTGAGTAGAGTTAGAGTTCTTATTATTCAAAGTTTCTCAACAAGCTCTGATACCACTTGTTAATCCCTTTTGAACAGATCTTACTTAGCTTGTTAAAGCTTAGTTGTATGGATAGATCCAAGAAACTTATAATAGAAACTAAGATGTGAATACTACAAACTATGCAGACAATAATTAGTATTACTAAGAAGAAACAATGAAACAATAAAACCAAGATCTTGCTAAACTTTTATATATTGAACTCAATCATAAGTTACAAAATAAACATTGTAACTTTGAATACTACTATGAGGAAATGACTTCTAGATCTATTATATCTCTAATATGCCTTAGGGTTTCTTTTTATCACCAGAAGGAAACCCTAATGGGCTTATAAAACACGTCTATGATAATGATATTTATTTAATATATCTCATGTATTTCACATTAGCATTAAGTACTCCTATTATAACTAACAACATAATTACATAACTACAGTACTTGAATAACTGACAGTCTAAACACTTTGTGTGTTGGCAAGCATAAACTTATATATACTATAGAACTAATGACTTAGAAAATTTTCTCTATTCTTCAGCAAAACACAAACTTGAACATAGCATTAAGTTGTAGAAGCTTTAATTCCAACATGCTCAATAGCAACAACCTTCTCAGCAAGAATCTGGGGGTTGAGATTAAGTTACTCAAAATAAATTCTTTGAATATTTTTTCTAATATTTTTCATTTTTAACAACATTTCAATTATAAATGAATCAATCTGTTTAAATTATAAAATAATGTTAAATTAAAATATAATCTTAAATAAATAAACCTGCAATTACAGTTAAAAGCAAAAACATTCAACATAGTTATATAGAATTATGCAGTACATTTTACTCTGCTGCACTAAATCTAATAAATTAATTCTATAATGCAGTACATTTTACTAATTTGATGCACTACATCCGCATTATATGACTAAACTATTTTCATGACTTGGATCTACTGCAATAATTGTTTAACTAATATAAGCTGATAAAAAATCTTTGATCCAAGCTTAGTTGATTTAAAAATCATATTTTTAACTTCAAATGTTTCCCCAAGAATGGAATGTAGTGACTTTTGAATACATTTTGAGTCTCATTAGCCACTTCAAATACACTTACTTCGCCATAACAATATGAAGTGCATTAGGATTAATATTATAATTGAAAAAAATACCATTGTATACGACAAAAGAACTTATTATTTTCTTAGTGCATCACAATTAATCTTTACCATGACGAACTAAATTGTTACCTATGATGATCCTACATATTAATGTAATAAATTTTACACTGTCATGCAGTAAAAATTACATAGAGATGCAGTAAAATATACAATTTTACATTGTGATACAGTAAAATATTGTATTACATTTAATAGATTAAAAAAGCGGAAGGGTAGTAATGTAAATAATTAAAACTTGAGTGGCAAAGGTGTTGTATTTGAAAAATAACCCAACGTATCAAACGACGTCGTTTTTCACATCTAACCATAAACAGTCATTTTCTCACACTTTTTACACTCACACTCATTTGTCTCTCTCTTTTAAACATCAAATCATTGGTTAATCGATTATTTGTCATCAATCTCATTTTTTTCTAATGATCTAACTGCAACATATCTATGAGGAAGACGAATTTAAAAAGCCTTAAGCCTTCATGTAAGTGGATTTGAAACCCTAAAAAGTTTATTGCATCATCATATTAAGTTAAAAATACTAATTTTGTGATTATGTCATTTAAAGTTACATTAGGTTACATTAAAAAAGATATATGTTCTTAAAAGCTTTTTCATGTGTTTTTAAAGTATTAATTAGTTGTTGTACTGATTTGATGCAATACTTATATGATAGATGCTTATAAATTAGAATAGGTTAGGTTAATTGAGATTTATGTGCTTAAAAGTTTTTATATTGTTAGAAATATGAAAAAGTGTTAGTCACTACCAATATAGTTAGTCGTAGCTCGTAGTAAGTTGTTTATTGTTTAGTTAGAAAGTAACGGGCCCAATGGCTATGGATTTAGACCACTAATGGTCCATGGCAGCCATTGGTAAGTCATTTATAAAAACCGTCACCTGGAGAGGGTGTTGGATTGTTATTTTTCACATTACACTAAATCTAATATTTCTTATTACTCTCTCGTCTCTCTCTCCAAGTGTTCATACTAACCCATTTCTTTTCCTCTCTAAAACTCTAAGTTAATCCGGTCATACATGTGTATACGTGTTCTACAATTCTGGTATCAAGAGCCTGAGGTGTTTTTGAAGTTTTTAGTGTGGCTTATTTTATACCCTTATGCCGTGAGTTTTGGTTAGGAATCATTAAAAGAGTTTTCAATTTTTTGTAGGGTTTAATTTAAAAATCATAAAGCTTTTATCTTTATTTCTATAGTTATCTTTGTAAGGACTAGAAAGTTACAAGGAATATCTTTAAAAACCATAAAAATATCATCTTATTAAGTCTTTTTGGTTTTAAAAAGATGTGTTTTGTAACTAAGAATCTTGATTGCAAAAATTTTCATGTCAAAAATGTTTTTAAAGATTGATGTTTGTAAGTTTCTATTAGTCTTTGATAGGCAGAAAGTACAAGAAAAAAATCAGGTAAAAATAGGTCAAAAGTTAGTTCTTTTTAAGATTTTTGTTTTTGATTTCGTAGTGTTTTGGGCTATTATATACGTGTTCGTAGGCGGAATTTATACGTTGTTCCTTGTTAAGGCGGATTTATGTAACACCTCCAAATTGGGGTGTGCAGCGGAATATGGATCTCGGGGCTTCTATTTATGGGCGTGTTACTTCTAGTCAATAACACAAGATATTATAGAACGACCAAAAAAGTCGTTTTGTAATGAATACTTTGGATTTAACAAAGTAATTTTAATAAGACTCCGAAGCTTAAACTTGTTCAACTTGATCAAAATACAAAGATTTTACTAGCCCATGACAGATTAACAAAAATGTAATGCGACAAAATCATTAATGCATGGACATCCAAATCAAAACCACCATGTAATCCCATTCGCACCTTGTGCTTAATGATCCCGAAAAACATTGCTTTAAAACGTCAAAATAATTTGCTGAATTATAGGTTTGATAATCATTACTTGTTGGAACACAAGATCTACCATGTTGTATGATGATGGGCAAAAGATGCAGACATCATAATAAAATGTAAGTACGTGCTCTAAGCTCATGTCACTGATGCTTGACTGTCATGGGATGCCAAATTAAAGGCCTATTTGCCCGTCGGTGTGTTCTAACCCGGCAACATCCTTATATTCGACATTGGTATCGTTCGTTTGTCTAACGTGATAGCTAATCACCGAACGGGGTTGTTCAAACCAATAGATCTATTTATAACATTCGCGCTCGATAATTAACAGTTCATGATAATGGGCTCAGTATGGGTTATCGACTACTTAGGCAACACGTAATCATAAATGAAACTAACCAATTGTGTCCACATTGTAAAATCATTGCTTGTTTTTCCACCCCAAAACTTTGTAAAAACAAAAAGCATGTAGAATGTAGAAACGAGGGCTAATATGTAACTCACCTTGGAGTGAGCAATACCCAAAATGTTTCACAATTAACGCGCCACGCGAATTGATCAAATGCAAAACCTAATTAAATAAGGTCGTATAAAGTACCGTAGTACTTAATCAATAACATTGAATATATTCTATAGTTGTTATTCGTACTATAGTTCGGGCTATCATAATTAAACGACGGTCATGACATGACGTTCGAAGGACGTTAGACACTTTAATCGTAAATCCAACACTCGTTCGATACGCCATCGAAGGGCTCATTATGAAATCCCTTCGTAATATAGTACTTTGATAACCAATAATATTCTATATAGCTCAATCATCAATAAAGGTTTGGTAAAATTGTGTTTATTAAGTTAAAAACGATTATAATAAACTCGTTTTAGCAAAACTGGTGTAGACTCCGCTTTTTAAACCCGTTTTCGCGTTTCTTATGTCCATCTTTTCGTATTAAGACGGGTTATCGATATTTGACAATTTTCATAAATTTTGTCCCCGAAGAACAGTAACTTTAACTGTTTCATAACAGACATGTGTTATATATATTTGTATTTGTTGTCGTTAAAACCGTAAAATGTCGTTATTTTATTCGTTATAGCCTCCGTTTTTTAGTGATTCTTTCGAGGACGTTCTCATATTTGAAAGTTCTATATATTTATGAGGTTTAAAAAAATATAACTTTCTGTCATGAACAGTAAATTTTATAAAATTAGTTATATAAAAGTATTTATTGTCGTACAACTCAGCGGGAAAATCTTAACTCGTTCGTTATTAATTGAAAAATGCGATTTCTTATATTTTGGAATCCTAAAAATGTGGATTATTTATTAAAAATATCAACACTTGCTGTTTTAAGTTTTTATATAAGAATGTTTTTTATAAAAAAATCATTTACGACTGTTTATTAAGTAATAACTCGTTTTTACGTACTTTTTCGTTTATTAATTCCGTTTATTTTACACAAATTTCTTACTTTTCGGACTGTCGTGAAATGTATTAATCTTATAAAACATAAAAAAGTTGTCTTTTCCACGTATTGGATATGAATGTTTGTGCTAGTTTGTTAAGTCCAAAATTAAGTCTTGTTTCCTTATTTACCACTTTGTACTTTCACCACAATTCTCTACAATTTATTAAATATGTATTATATTTATATATATTATGGTCATAGTCCATTAGTGTTCCTTTTTGTCCAACTTACTAAATCCCTTAATGAATACTAATTTGTCATATCTTTATAAATGTAAGTCATATCACCATAAATTCATATGTAGGCCATTTCCCTACAAACAATAAGTGTACATGTTTTACTTATTATGATATAACATACCTTTTAATGATCTTATAATCTACTATAAGTTTTAATTAACCTTTACATGTCAATTTGCATTTTTTTTTCTAACACTTGAAGCAATTTCTTAAAAAGCTAAAACAGACTTTGAACTTTTGACAACTAAGAGAACTACTTATAAACTAAAATCCTAATGCTTAAAAACTAAACTTATAAGCTAGAAATCAATATTTAGCAAGCTACTTACTACTACTACTGTTTTTTTTTGCTTTTTTTGCTTTTTGAATTCTTTTAAGAGCAAATGTACCTATGGAAATAAGCTTGCTTAATCTGTACTAAGCTATGACTACACTTTAAGCAACTTGAATTTTAAAATCTATAGCCTACATTTACTAACCTAAATGACCCTAGGAATGACAATAGTAAAATTGCTTATGCTGTTGCAAATGACAGAAGGCAAAAACTATTGTGCAGGTATCCTTAAGGGACAACTTGCACTAAACACTATATTTGAGTGTGCTTGAAACAAATACAAGCACAAACCTACCCTAAAATGCTTAGATCAAAATTAAGCAAGCAAAGATAAGCAAACTTGTCCCCTGGTGCAGGAACACAAATTTTAAGCTCTAACTTATAGAGAAATTAAATCTAACTTTTAAAAAGTGAATTCCTACTTTAGATTCTTAAATTGCAATATCTGTTAAACTAACTCAATAAGCATACGACTTAAGTCACATTTTGACTTTATCAGTCAAACAAACTTAAAACCAAACACCCCTTTAGGTTCATGACAGATTTGAAAAAACTTTTGTGAAGGTTAAATTTCACTTAACTAAACATTAATATCAGATAACTAAAACTTATTTTACTTAACTAAAACATGATCAAACACTGAATAAGCCCAGAAATCTAAAATCTACCACTATGCTATTTTTTGATATATAACACATTACTTAGTAAAATATGTGAAAGTTACAAGTTGTAATTTGTAAATAAGATGTGTCAACTTGCATGCATTTGTGTATTGCTATATTTTCTAGTGTACAATGTGTAAATAACATTTACTTGGCTAAAGTTTAATAAAACTTTAGGTATTGGGTATAATCGTGGGTATTTGTTGAAGCGTTAATAAATTAACGTGCTTCCGGTTATGCTTAAACGTACATTTATCGCGAAACGTATTTAACTTACGTAACCAATAAAATAAATGAACAACGACCATAATTATTATCAAAATAATTATATAACACATGATTGATGTAAATGTTTGATGGTTTGATGCCCGTTCACATTAAACGATAATATTTGGCGTACGCGATTTAACCTAACGTTTACAATTTCCAGCAAACGCGTACAATACAAAAGGTACATTGTGGATTTATTGATGTCGTCAATGACTTGAAAACACAAGGTGTTATACAAGGTAATTAGTTTGATTTTATAGTTTAAGTAGATTAAGTGAACAAATAACTCAATCACAATCTTATAGACTTGTGAAAGCTTGTATTAGCTTATTAGAGTGGCTTATGAAACAGTAGCACACATTTAAGCTTATGAGAGCTTATGAGTTAAAACATATGATTAAAACTAAACTGATGATTTCATTAACTTTCAAAACAGATTACAAAGCTTGAATAAAAGAAATTACAATTACTTTTAAAAGGAAAATTACATTTAACAAAAAAAACTAAGCTTAATTATACTACTACTCTAAAACGAGAAAAAAAGATAGTATGTGTGTGAGGAGTGTGAGCATTTATAGTGCATCTCTGAAGCTTCTAGGAGCTAGAGGTTGTTAGACGCTCCTCTCATCTCTGCCATTCAGACATGCCAATCATTTGATCATTATTGTCATCCCTTGGATCATAAATGAACTCACACGGATTGCCAGCGTGGCAATCCGTTGTGAAGTTCTTGTGCTTTCATTGTGAGTGATTCCAATGCAAATCCCAACTCCCTCTTGTGCTTCCCCTCTTCCACGTGGCCTTCTTGCTTAAGTGATCCAATTAGAGCCTTTGAGATGACTAATTTAACCCTGCCATCTTGTACTACTTCCCTTGAATTGTCGACTTTAACCTTTAATTGTAAAAATCCCTTTGATTTTATCAGTCGGTGAAAGGTTAGGGATGGATGAACAATAATAACTAAGTTTCGCGCCTATTTTTAACTGAACGGGTAAAAAGGGGGTATAACTTTGGGGTGTTGGCAATTTGGGTCCTTGTGCTTTTGAAATATAAGATAAGTAAAACTCAAGTGTAATATATCTTTTATTTTTGGCAAGAATGGTCCCTGGACTTATAAAAGGGTTATGGTTTAGGGATTTGGGCTGGGTATGGGTAATTGGGCTTAGACTTTTAGGCTTTAGATTTTTTTGTCTTCTAGTGTTGACTTTGACTGTTTGACTTGAGTTGACCAATGTTTGACCATTGGTTGACTTTTTGACTTTGGCTTCTGCTTTTGTACACTCTTCTGTTCTCGTGTTCGTGCTTGCCCATTTTTGATTATTTTCATGTGATTTTTGTCTTATCCTTACCTGCACATACAAAACACAAAAACAAACATTTATTTGCCATTCTAAGTGTGTTTTTGGTCATTTAGGGTTAATTTTGGTATAAACGGATATGTGTATTTCACACATATCAACATTCCCCAAACTAAACGATTGCGTGTCCTCACGCAATATTACATGCCTTATAACAAAAAACCTCGAAACTTCCCCAAACTAAATCTTTGAAAAGTAGCAAAGATTTTTGTTGAAAGAGCTAAGAGATCACAAGTTATAAAACACCCGATTTCCTATTTTCAAAACTTTTCTCTTTTTTTTTTGATTTTTCTTAATAATTAACTACCTAACTACAACTTATTCTTGTGTGACATAATGTAATGTTTTCATTACATTTTTGGTAACT
Organism: Tanacetum coccineum; assembly: GCA_026074375.1. Lineage (NCBI taxonomy): Eukaryota > Viridiplantae > Streptophyta > Magnoliopsida > Asterales > Asteraceae > Tanacetum > Tanacetum coccineum. Next base: position 9,884 of record BQNB010022729.1, on the reverse strand, counting down.
TTAAGGATCATAGAACAAAAAGCATTTGAAAAGTGTCTAAAAGATAACTTCATCATTCCCGATTTTTTCACTTTTCCCATACTAAGCTTAAAAATAAGATCACCGTTAAGTACGAGCTAAGATGTTAAGACTACTTATAATTACAACTTGTGAATTTCTCTTCCCGACATAAATCATATATTTAAATGTGTGTGCTCAAATTAATTTAAACCATTAAATCCACATATTTAGATAGTTGAAATCTGACTAAGCTTTACACATGGGCCTTTTGGGCTAATATGTTAATCACTTAGTAAGATCACAACTCAAAGCAAACAAAAACCTCCTTAGCTAAGACATTGTTAGTTCACTTGTCCCATAAATTACTTTCTTCTCTAGCATCCCATCGTCATCGGGTAAGTGCTAAGGTTTTTGAGACCTCATCCGGAGAATAATAATCGAAATGCATGAACTTCCGATGAAAAAGCCTTGTAGACTTTTGCAAACTTTGGTTCAAAAGAATACTTTGGTTTTAGAGAATGAAACTTTTACTATCTATTTTCTAACTTGCAACTTAACTATACATTATATTTACATATTAGGCTAGGAACCGGTATTACTTTTCTTTTGACGACACATCAGCCACACCTCCGACAAGAGTCCGTATACTTATTATGATACCGACCCTAAATATACATCCTCCACCATTTCTTTCGATGTCACATCGGGAACGAACCGACAAATGCCCATGTACTTTATTGCGATGGAGTTTGTATATTATTATTAACACTAAGGATTTATAACTTGCATCCTTTTTATTCACCAACTACATTTTTTTTTCTTTTTCATTTTTTTTAACTACATTTTTTATACACTATTTTTGCAAATAGAAAAATTTCGTTTTAGAAAACCAAAGTATAAACTTGAACTAAAATTCTTATTTATAAATGATGTTGACTTCATCGATAAAGCTTTTTCTCTAAATATGTTGATTAGACTTTTAAGAGTAAAACTCTAATTTGTAAAAATTAAAAAGAACACGTATGATTAATCATTTTAAGAACTTCGGGGAAGAAAAACCACAAGTTATTTTTATAAGCCTTTAAGTTTTCCAAATAAACCTTGTTTAGCATCCTAATTCGTAATTAACACTATCATTTCTTATTCTTTGCAATTTAAAACCTCTAATAAAGAGATTCGCAAATACTTAGCCTATATAAAATCCAACTCGGCATATTTAAAATCTACTTGAGATTAGCACAAGTCTTCATTTACTAATGATTCAAGTCTAGCCATTTTAAAGTCTACAGAGACTAGCATCAAACTATCATCATTAATATGTTAAGGGAGAAAGCGATAAACTCATACGTTGATCGGGTCAAAAATTACTTCTTATTCTCACCAACGGAAAACCTACATTCGTGTCTTAACACTTATTTTTTATCAACTACTAATATATATATATATATATATATATATATATATATATATATATATATATATATATATATATATATATATATATATATATATATATTTTTCATTTTCTTAATTTTTTTCCTACAAATAAAAATTTAAAATTTTTGCTATTTTTGTGGGAAAACGGGTACGTGAAAACAAAAAAATAAGCAGCCAACATCAAATCAAATCGACAGATTCCCTCCCCAAACTAAAACGAAACATTGTCCTCAATGTTTAAGGCCGGGTCTCTACGCAAATCTAAGCCGTTTATTATGCAAAGATAAACGTGAATCGATAAGATGAAAGGATATCGGATTTCCCCAAACTAATTTCAAACAAAGGATAGGAAGCTCGAGTGAACCGGGACACAACACCGAACACGAGAGGCTTCAAAAATTGTTGGTTCAATCCTACAAAAGTCACAACAAACAACAAACAACGAAAGATCGGAAAAGACTAGCCTCAACACATCACAACACATTATTTATTAGAAAATATAAAGGAAATAGAAAAGGATAAGTATGGGGTGAACTCCCACGAAGCAGCTTGTTTTTGTTCACCGAGTCACAAGCTCGACTCGATCCCTGAATTTATTTATCCTTAGGGAAAGTTTGGAAATCCAGGATAACCAACGGTGGCATATCCCCTCCAAAATAATGTTTGAGACTGCAAAGATAACTTTGAAAATTTTGAGGCCTTCGGGGTTGAGATATATGTGCAGTACCATATGGAAAAATTTCGGTATAGTAAATAGGGCCGACGCAACGGACTTAAGCTTACCGAAGAAAATCTTCAATCGGGAGTTAAAGAGGAGGACTCGACCACCAACGTTAAAAACGCGGTTTTTGATTTTAGCGTCATGAATTCTCTTAGTTTTCTCCTTGTAGATTAAAGAATTTTCGTAAGCTTGATCACGAGCTCATAGTTCATTTACTTGGAGCTTTCATGATCACACCGGCGTTCTTGTTGTGATCGAAATTGCATGCTTAAGAGCCCAATGATTGCTTGTGTTCTAGTTCAACTGTAAGTGACAAGATTTTCCATAAAACTACTTGTAGGGCCGTGCATCCGATCGGATCTTTACAAGCAGTTCGAAAGAATGCCCACAACATCACATCGGTCTAATTTGTGTCGACGACCACGAGGCACGGTTTTCGCCAACCGTTCTTTCTAAGATTCTTTTAAGTCCACGATTCGTCACCTCGACTTGACCACTAGTTTGAGGGTGGTAAGCGGTAGAAAGACGATGTGTGACCCCATATTTAGACATGACTTTATCAAATTTGTCGTTACAGAAATGGGTCCCACGATCGCTTATAATAGCTCTCGGTGCACCGAATCGGGAGAAAAGGGATTTCAAAATTTTGACAACTACCCTAGCATCGTTGGTGGGGAGCGCCTTGGCTTCAACCCATTTGGAAAGATAATCGACGGCTACAAGGATATATTTGTTTCCCCTTGATGACGGAAAAGGTCCCATAAAATCAATGCCCCATACATCGAAAATTTCACAAACTTGGATAGCATTTTGAGGTATCTCATCTCGATGTGAAATTTTGCCTTGTCTTTGACATGCATCACAAGATTTGATCATTGAATGAGCATCTTAATAAATGGTAGGCCAAAAAAACCCGGCATCAAATACTTTCCGAGCGGTGATGTTGGCACTATGATGGCCCCCTGTGGGTCCTTCATGACAAGCCTTAAGGATTTCAAGAGCTTCTTGTCCAAATACACATCTTCGGATGATTTGATCCGTACATATTCGAAAGAGATAGGGATCATCCCAAAAGTAGTGCTTAATATCTTTGAAAAACTTTTTCTTCTATTGATTTGACATTCCTTTGATGAGAAAATTCCCTGCGTGGTAATTTGCTATATCGGCAAACCATGGAGTACTTTAGTTATCATGAGAAGTCACCGTGTTCAATGTCTCAAGAGGAAAGGTTTCGTTAATCTCCTTAGGATCAAAAACATTCTCATATGGGTTTTCAAGTCGAGAGAGATGATCAGCTGCGTAGTTCTCAGCCCCCTTCGTATCAATTACTTTAAAATTGAATTCTTGGAGAAGTAAAACCCACCTAAGCAATCTTGCTTTGGCGTCTTTCTTGTTGAAGAGGTATTTTAAAGCAGAATGCTCCGCATACACAACACTTTTATTCATGATAAGATATGATCGAAATTTCTGAAAAGCGTATACTACTGCAAGCATCTCTTTTTCCGTTGTTGTGTAATTTGTTTCTGCTTCGGTCATCGTTTTGCTTGCGTAATGAATTGGCCTAAAATGCTTCTTAATCCTTTGCCCTAGAACCGCACCTATTGCATAATCACTTGCATCGCACATGAGTTCAAAAGGTTGGTCCCAATTTAGAGCAATAAGAATTGGAGCTTCGGTTAATTTCTTTTTTAGAGTCTGAAAAGCTTGAATGCATTCTTCTGAAAAGATAAACGGGGTGTTTTTCTTAAGAAGGTGGGTCATGGGTCGAGAAATCTTTGAAAAATCTTTGATGAATCTACGGTAAAAACCAGCATGCCCGAGAAAACTTCAAATACCCTTGACGGTAGTTGGGTGAGGTAGCTTAGAAATCACATCGATCTTGGCTTTGTCGACTTCAATTCCTTTCTTCTAAGGAATCTTATGTTACCTGAATCGAATACTTCTTTACACCATGAAATGGCTTTTTTTCCTAATTTAGAGGCTAATTTAGTGTCCGTCACACCATTTAAGCATTTTATCTAGATTGGTGAGGCACGTAGAAAAGGGAATTTCCATAAACCTTGATATCATACATGAAGACTTCCATTGTCCTTTTCAATCTTTGTCCATGGAAAATTGCCATCATACACCTCTGAAACGTGCCTGGTGCATTGCACAAGCCAAAAGGCATGCGGCGGTAAGCAAACGTTCCGTATGGGCAGGTGAATGTGGTATTTTCTAGGTCTTTTGGATCAATTGGAATTTGGAAATAACCCGAGAAACCGTCCAGAAAACAATAGAATTCATTTCCTGCGAGTCTCTCAAGCATTTGATCCATGAATGGCAAAGGAAAATGGTTTTTTCTTGTAACTTCGTTCAATTTGCGATAATCTATGCAAACTCTCCATCCCGTTACAAGTCTTGTTGGCACCAATTCATTTTCATCATTGGTTACTACAGTCATCCCCCCCTTCTTTGGTACACAATGTACTGGGCTCACCCAAGGACTATATGAGATTGGGTAGATCAATCCAGCGTCAAGAAGTTTTTCAACCTCTTTCTTAATGACATCATGGATCTTTGGATTAACCCTTCTCTGATGTTGGACCGTTGGTTCGTCATAATCCTCATTAGAATCTTATGAGAACAAAACTCCGGGTTTATACCTTTATGTCGGAGGGAGGGAAAAATGCTTCCATGCAATGGCTTGTTTCGAGAGATTTAAGGATTTCTTAGGAGAGCGGTTTTTCAATTCAAAATCAATCAAATCTTTGGCAATTATGACAGGCAACTTGTTGTTATCTGTAAAAAATGAGTATTCGATGATGAGTGGTGGAAAGTCCTTAGTTCAAACCTTGCGGAGGTTATCAATTTGAAGATTCAGTACGTATTTATAAACTTTAAGCTCTTTCATTAATTTCTGGTAAGTAATTTCCTTGTTCAGTCGAGGCGAAGGATCACTTTTGAGAAGAGATTCGAGAAGGAGAATGTTCCCCCACTGGGCATAATAAGCTTTCATTCAACTTCCGGTGGAAGTTGGATCATGTAGAGCAAGAAAGAAATGTATCTGCTTCTTCTAAAGTAGAAAATTCACTATCCTTGAAAGGAATTGAGAGTCGGAGAAGAATTTGATACAATCAGATCGTATCCGGAGAGAAGGATTGCCCATATGTAATTTCGTCGTAAAATCCTAGAACACTTCTTGTGGAGTATATCTTTCACACGTAACATCTATTAGATCAAACTTTTTTCAATGATTTGAGATTTGTTGTAAGATATCGAAGGAGTATCACACTTTAAGGGTCAAAGATTGATCATCGTTTCTAGATTATCTCTCCTTCATACACATCTCATTAAAGCCTGGCCTCCTAAGAAAAGGTCTTCCGAGTATCAACGGTACTCGTAGGATCGCTTATGAATCTAAGACACAACAAATCGGCCGAAAGTAGATACTTTCCTTACCTTGACAAAACACATTTTCGGCTACACGGTTGGTTGGAAATTGTTCGGTCGGCTAATTCTAACACCATTTTAGTATCATTTAAGCCCGGGAGTCCAAGCTTTTTCCAAATGGAAAGAGGCATGAGATGCTAGCACCTAAATCGGCTAGGGCTAAGCAATTATCAAACTCCGAAAAATCACATGTGATAAGAAATCGACCGGGGTATCTCCTAGTTTTCTGGAAGCTTTTTGAGGACAACCGCACTACAATTTTCATTCAAAGGTGTCTTGGTTAACTCGATTAACTTGTCTTTGTTATTAAGCATCTTTTTGAACATCGGAGCAAACTTAGGCATATGAATGAGAGAGTCCGCGAAACTTAGCTCAAAGTGAAGATTACAGAAAATTTCCATAAACTTGGAAGCTATGATATCATCCTTTTCACGGAGTTTCTTTTTTGCAAGTCTTGAAGGGTAAGGCAAACTAGTCTTGATCTTTTGAGTAACGAGAGGCTCATTGATTGGCTTTTTGTCTTGGTTTTGATCTTGGACCAAAGGAGGTTAGATGTCTTTGGTGTTTGGAAGCACCGTATCCTTTGTTACCTTAGGTTCCTTTTCCACCACCGGCGGTGGAATTTGAGGTCCATCATATGAGGCACCACTTCGTGTGGTAATTGCCTTGGCTTCGTTCCTAGGGTTTGGAATGGTATTGCTTGGTAACGAACTTGAACTTGAAGCTTGGTTGGTATGATAGTTTTGCATAAAACTTAGCATCATGTTTTGAAAATCATCTTGCTTCTTTTGAGAATCATTGTAAACTCTTTGAAAATCATTTTGGTTCCTTTGAAAATTGTCTAACTTCATTTGCAAATTATTCATGTTCGCATCATTAGCCTTAGCATAACTTTCAAAATCCGTTTTAGAAACACCTTGAATTTGTGAAACGGGAGGTAAAGCTTGATTAACCAAAGGTTGATTTGTTGGTGGTTGGTATGGTGGGGCTTGATAAACGGCTCCTTGATTGTTTTGACGGTTTTGGTTGAAATTGCCTCCACGGTTTTGATTCGAATTGAAATTGTTTCCTTGATATCGGCTTTGGTTTCCTTGGTTGTTTTGAACATTTGGTTGATTAAAACCGGGTGGTCTCATTTGATTTGCCAAATTAGGAGGATTTCTTTGAACAAAGTTGCCAACGGCGGCGGTTTGTTGGAATTGATGAATGTTATCATGAAAAACGGGAAATTCATTCCTTGTTAACGGACAATTGTTGAAATTATGGTTTGAACCACATGTAACACAAACTTCCTCGACTGCTTTGACGGTAGCAGGAGTCGTAACATTCTTTTCACTAATCATCTTTTCTAATCGGCTCATTCGAATATCCATTTTATCTTCAAGAGAAGCGGCGAGTTGTTGAAATTCAAAAGAATTAGAAGGTGTAGAAGTAGAAAGAGGAGCATTCGTACTCACTCTTGGTTCAATTGCACGACTTCTTGAATAACGAACCTTGGATTTACTCTCAATAATGGCTAAACCATCACGAGGCATCTTATCTAGAAAATTTCCACCCGCGGCGGAATCTAAAGCATCTTGATCATTGGTATTCAAAGAATTGTAGAACGTATCAAGTTGATGTAATTCCGAGAAACCATGATGAGGACATTGGCGAAGAAGTCCTTTGAAACGTTCCCATGCTTCGTTGAAAGTTTCATTTGGTTTTTGCAAGAAAGTAGTGATTTCATTTCGAAGGTAAGTTGTTTTCGAAGGTGGAAAGAATTGGTTTATGAATTTCGAGACAAGATCATCCCACGTTAGAATCGATCGAGGTGGTTCTTTATCTAGCCAAGTCCGGGCTTCACCTTCGAGAGAGAAAGGAAAAAGCAAAAGCTTAATCGACGTATTCGGAACTTCGGGATGTCTAAACGTAGAAGTGACTTTGTTGAAAAATCGAAGATGATTATGAGGGTCTTGTCTACCCGTAAATTGATTACTCTGAACAAGATTAATCAAAGTTTGTTTGAGTTCAAATTTTTTTGCATTTATTAGTGGTACAACAATTGCATCTTCGTATCCCTCGATGGGAGATTGTAGCATTTGAGCCATGATACGATTGTCGGCCATTGGAAACTCGGGTTCCTCAACAATAACCAATGTTAATTGTTGTTGTCGACGATTTCGATTATGAGCTTGAGAACGAGTGCGCATGCACTAAAAATAGAGAAAAGAAATTAAAAAGAAAACAAAAATTAAATTTTTTTTGAACAATCTATTTTAAACGGATACACTAAAGACAACTTAAACCAAATAATCGAATTACTTCACGGTAACTCTTAAAAATTGCTTCTTAAGATGAGCCGTACCTCGTAAATGACACAAATGGCAAGTTTTTGAATCTTTGGTTCGATTTGGGAACTTTTCAAGTTCACCGGAACTTATTTATGATAATACCTCGATTGAGAGTATTATATGTTGGTGTTCTTTTACCAACTTTGTGTATTTTATTTTTTTTAATTTTTTTTTTGGTTTTTGATTTTTATAACAAAAATATAACTTTCGTAAACGAAAGGATCTTCAAATCAAAATCAACAAACGTAAATGACGGAATCTTTAACACAAGTCCCCGGCAACGGCGCCAAAAATTGATTGCGGTATTCTACTATATATAAAATATACTATATTCCAAAAGAGCAATTAAGAACTTTCTCAAAGTCTCCTTTAAGGAAAATCCACTCTAAAAGATATATATAATATAATATAATACGTATATTTAACCGGGAAGAATGATCACCCGGGTCGTTTCCCCAACGACTTGTGAAATTGAAACCACGCCTTAGTTTGGATGATGATTTGAATGAGATAAAAGATATTTTTGATTATCTATAACTACAAATTAAAAGCGATAATTAAAATAAGAACACAAAAGCAATTAAACACTTAAAACAATTAACGGGAAACAAATAAAACGCGACGAATAAGAAAGTAAGACGAAATTAAACCCTATAAATGCAAACTAAATTTCTAAACCTAAATTAGGACAAAAGAAAATTTTAAGAAAAAGAAAAATATTTTTTTGATTATTTTTGAATTTATTATGAATTAAAAACTATTTTAATCTAATTAAATCCTAAAAAATAGCAAATTAAATCCTAAAAATTTAGAAAAATGATTTTTAAACTTAGTAAAGTCTAAAGTAACTTAAAAACTCAGAAAACTATTTTTAACTATTTTTAAAATTAAAATCCTATTTTTAAAATTAAAAATAAAGGCTTAAAAATGAAAATTAAAATCTAAAAGTGTTGAAAATGATTTTTCTGAATGTAAACCTAAAAGTATTTATTCAAATACTAAAAACTATTTTTTTGTATTTTCCTGAAACTTTTTTCTATTTTTTATGATTTTTCGAAAATTAAAACCTTAGAAAAATGATTAAATATAATCTACTAAATGGAAAAATGTGAAAAATTCAGGGAAAATCCTAAATGCAACAAAGTTCAAAGGAAAAATAAGTTTACACTACCAGCTAAACTAATAAGCTCCTAATAAGCAATTTTAAGCTACGGCTTTTAATAATAAGCTAAAAGAAAAATGAGTATAAGAATTAAATGGAGAGAGATGCTAACGGATGAGCTAATGAAGCATGGTGGTAAGTGTGTGTGTTTGTGTGCAAGAGGTCACGGGTTCAAGTCCCATTAACACCCTTTTTTGTATTTTTTTTATTTTTCAAAACTCAAAGAACAAAAGTTGTAGATTACACTTATTCAAACAACTTTAACAAAACAACAGTAAGCTCAAACTTAGAATTAAGCTCACAAACAGCTTATGAAGCTAGCTGTTACAGAAAGTGAGGTTTTAAAAGCTTAAAAACTGAATTTTACTAAAAGAAACACAAAGATCTCAAATAAGCACTATTTTTAAAACCAAAAGCTGTTCTAGAAAGCTTATAATATGAAGAAGCTAATATTGATAAGCTTCCTTAACTGACAACATTTTAAGCTAACTAAATCTAATGATCTAAACAGCTAACTCAGGAATAAGCACTAAAGGTTCAAAAACTACTTAAGCTAAAATGCTCAATAAGCTAATATAGAACCTAGGCTTTTGAAATCTAATTACTCTATTAATAAGCTATAAGTCTAAAGGATAAAAACTAATACTATAAGCTAGAATTATAAATTTAGATCCTAAGAACTAGTTACTAATGTTTTTGGTTTTTTTGAAATTTTTTATGAACTTTAAAAGCCAATGTACTTAAGAGAATAAGCTAGAAATTGATAAACAAGCTTTGATCTAACTTAAACTATATCTAA
>BQNB010022728.1:0-62661 GCA_026074375.1 Tanacetum coccineum | reverse complement strand
GGTTCAAGGGGAACATACTCCGGCGGTCGCCAAAGCCCTAATGAACGTGAAGGTAGATGAACATAAGTTGAGCGACATTCCCGTCGTACGAGATTTTGTTGATGAGTTCCCGAAAGACTTGTTAGGATTACCACCGCAACCACAAGTTGAGTTTCGCATAGATTTAGTTCCTGGAACGACGCCGGTTGCGAAGTCTCTATATTGTCTAGCGCCCTCGGAAATGCAAGAATTGTCTGGGCAGCTTCAAGAGTTGCAAGACAAGGGTTTCATATGACCAAGTCATTCTCTGTGGGGAGCACCTATATTATTTGTTAAGAAGAAGGATGACTCCTTTCGCATGTGCATTGATTATAGGGAGTTGAACAAGTTGACTGTTAAGAACCGCTATCATCTCCCGAGAATTGATGACGTATTTGATCATCTACAAGGAGCACGTTATTTCTCCAAGATAGATCTTCAGTCGGGTTATCACCAGCTCCGAGTACATAAGGATGATATTCCAAAGATCGCGTTTCAAATGAGATACAAACATTTTGAGTTTACGGTTATGCCTTTTGGATTAACTAATGAACTAGTAGTCTTTATGGATTTGATGAACCGGGTTTGTAAACCGTACCTAGATAGGTTTGTCATTGTTTTCATTGATGATATTTTGATCTACTCAAAGTCTAAGGAGGAACATGAGGTTCATTTGAGGTTGGTGTTGGAATTGCTAAAGAAGGAGAAGTTGTATGCTAAATTCTTTAAGTGTGAGTTATGGTTGCAAGAAGTGCATTTCTTTGGTCACGTGGTCAACCAAAATGGTATTCACATGGATCCAAGTAAGATTAAGGCGGTAAAGAATTGGAAAGCTCCTACAAAACCGTCTAAAATTCGATCATTTTTTGGGTTAGCAGGTTACTACCGACGTTTTATCGCAAATTTCTCTAAGATTGCTAAACCTCTTACTTCGTTGACCCAGAAAACAAAAATTATGAGTGGGGCATAGAACAGGAAGAGGATTTTGTAACAACCCACAATTTTATCACTGTAATTTCCACTTATATTATTTTAAATACTACTTTTTCACGGGAAAATTTTTTGCTTTATTCATTCCAACTATGTAACATAACTTACATAGGAAACTAAACGAGCCTACGCAACCTACCAATGCCAACTATATCTACGTTTATATCAAGTAAACGTCCTAATATGTCAAGTCTATGTTCTAATATCATTTTTACCAAATACGTTATCCGTTTAACGTACCATTTACAACATTATTTCAAAACAAGCATTATACGTTAACGTTTATATCAAAACCCTAACTTCATGTAATGTTTACATACAAAATGAATGTACAAGCCTTTAAGCATATGTACAAGTGATTAATTCATAATATTTAAATCACATTTTCCTACCTATAAAAAACATATAAACTCATTTGAGCTCAATGTACAAGCCAATAAAGCATAGAATTCAAACTAGCTCATTTCCCTCCAAAATCTTAAGGATTTCGTGCCACCACTTTAACACAAGTTACAACACTTAAAGCACAACTTCTAAACCAAGAAAACTAAACCCTAAATCATTCTAAAACCCTAAACCCTAAACCCTAATCCTAAACCTGAAAACCCTAGCAAACCTGTTACACCCTTAAACTAGTTTATAGTTTTCAAGAAATCTGATTCGTTGATAAAACATACAATCTGGGAAAAATCAATAGGCTTTTGGTATTAAGTAAAAATACTAGGTTGTAGCCCTATGTCTTGTGATCATTTTGCCGGTTGACTCAACCCGATTCGATGTCGGATGAATTAGTTATAGCCGAAATGGCAAAAGTGCGCAGATTCTGCACACCTGTAGTAAATGGCTGTTATCTCTAAATTTTTGTATAGTGACCCCTAAATATGTAAAACTAAAAGTTGTAGAGGACTCAAATATCTAACCATGCTCACTGGTTTGAGCTTAATCGGAATTACGGTTTGTAAATGACAACCATTTTACCAGGACCGATGTTGGCTGTCCAAAAACAGCCATGAACTCGCCACCCCTAAACTACTTCTAAACCTAATTCTAAGCAAGCTAGCACCTCAAGCTAGCACCCTACCATCACCTTGACATCATCATTACCCACCTCCTTGCCTCCTTGCTTGCTACAATACTTGCTCACCAAGAAAAACACCACCTTGTCACCACCCTTAATAACCGAACCCCATACACTCTCTACACCTCTCTAATCTACATTCCTAGCTCTAATACTTGTCCCTAGCTATTCCTTGGTCCTTACTCTAGGTTTACTTGGCCACCACACCAAGTTAACTTGGTGCCTACTCTTTCTTTCACCCTATATAAGCCGAACACACACATACACTTTCAAATCACCATCAAAGCTTCATATTACCTCAAGTCATGATCTAAACAAGTCCAAGCCAAGCCCTAGCAGAAGTATAAGAAGATACCAAGCCCTTAGAAGCCAAGAATCAAGAAAGAAAAGCCTTGAAGCTCGTTTCCTAGGCATACAAACCTAAAACCTTAAATTCGACCCATATTCAAGTTGTAAGTCATTCTACATGTTCCATAAACTCTTGTTTCGTTTTAGATCTTTCATAAGCGTTGTTAGATCCTATGTAAACTCTTGTTTGAGCCTTTGAACCAACAAAACCATACGGTTTGGTTTTCCTAAACCAAACGCACCCATTTTGGTACTTCTAGTTCACAAGCTCTTTCTATAAGCTATAAGCTCGTAAACTTAACTTATTTTAGCTTATTCTAATAAGCTATAACCTGCAAAATTGATTCAAAATCAAAATATCAATATTATGGTTTTTGGACTTAATTCGCAAATGTTTTCATGCAAAGGGGTATATCTTGTAAATTCTTGGAAACTTATAAATAGAGCGAGTGAAATTGTAATTATTATAAAGTTAAACAACTTCAGGGGTTGTTATTGTCCGATGCTCGGGAAAGTTACCGGTTTCCGCTTCTCCCACCCTCCCTAAAAGTTCATTCCTCCCCACCTCTAACCAAGGCCACCCCCCCCCTTCATCTTTGTCAATATATGTAAACATAAAAAAACCAAGGGTATATATTGTCATTTGCATCTTAAAGGGTATGATAGGTAATATTTTTATATAAAATTATAAAGATAATATTTAATATTATAAGACTAGATTTTATTAAACCGACACCATTTGTCGTTATTAATCATCGATCGGTGCATTGATAAAACAGTACGTTATAATTTAACGTACTTAATCATCGATAAACTTTTCTGAAGAAACTTAAATTCTTATCGTATCACGTTCCTAGGGAAATTTCATGTGAGAGCGTTTCATTTGGGTATACGTTTTGACAGATTTGTAGGAATTTATTATTTTAAAGTGGTCCTGGCTTCTTCCTCAAATCTTTACTACATGACTCTGAATTATGATAGCCGAACAGTGATACAATATTTCCATAAAATTAATAAATCAAAGTAAGATGTATGTTAACTTTATAAGTTTTGAAAAATAAGAAATCACACTAAGACTTGACATATTACCTCAAGTTGCGTGACACGGCCGTTACTTTCATTTCATATACTTTTGCCATCCTCCGATTATCCCTGTTAAGGTGAGTTCATAGTCCCACCTTTACATGTTTTCTCAAACTTCGTGGGGAGATACCTGCTATTAAACCCAGATGAATAGAATTTGAAATTTTTCCAACTGTAATGCTAATCCTGTATATTATGCCTCAAGTTTGCCTTCCCTTTGCCCGTATTCTTAATCATGAACCATATTAGTCACTTGCAAGTGAAAGGATATTTTGTATAATTTATTGGTCGGTGACGCATCGTGTGTACCGAACATGGGGTAAACCAAACGCACTAAATTTGAGTTAACGGCATATATTTGCCCCAAGTTCCCCTTTCCATAAGGACCGAAGTTCTTCATGTATTAAAATGACTTCGGCTGTAAATGTTTGGTTGATGCGTTAAGGGCAATATATGTTCTTATGATACTTAAGGTTATGTGTTGAATTAATTCCCACCTTTGATAAACTTGTAATTTGTTATTACTATGATACTTGTAAATGCCAATTGCAATCTATTACTATTTATGGGTGTATACCAACGTAACCCAATGTCCTATGATGACTTGTATTCAACTCATTTCTCATATGACATATGAATTTCACTCAACCTTTGTGTTGACCCTTTTAGCATGTTTAGTCTCACGGTAATTGAGCAACCTATGGACGGCCGTCTGGCATTGGACTGGAGGACTCCCACACTTGTTTTATCATTCAAATTTTATGTTTTCATGTAGATTTTGGGACACTCGAGTTTTTGTAAAACTCTGATTATATGAATGATAACTAAATTTCTACACGCTTCTCTTTATGATTCGTTTTCTATGATTATGTTGTGATCCATGAGTAATACCCCAGATTAGCTTCCGTGCTATATGTCAAAATAGGGTGTTTACAGCTTTCCAAACATTAAGAGTATTTGTGTGATTGCAGCGCGCCACGACTTGTCACTACCTGATGAGGTTTTGAAAGATTTTGTAGTCTATTTTGATGCACTCGCTCAATCAGGGTTAGGTTGTGTACATGATAAAAGATCGCGCAAAAGTAATTGCCTTTATGCAATCAAGACAGTATTGATCTATGAGAAGATTATACAACGCCTAGATGACCCAAAGATTAGGAAAAGTTGTGTTTGCCTTACAACTTGGGACGCATGTAATTATATGGTAAACGGGGAAGAGGTGTCATCTCAAAAACATGTAATTTCCGTAAACGAGGTATTAATTCTACAATTTGATAGTTACGAAAGCTAATATATTGCGTTTTAAGATCAAAAACACATCAAATCATAAAACTAAACCATACGAAAGTTACTATTCATCCTTACGAAAGCTAGATCGATCAAAAATTTTCAATTAGGCTCGATTTGATCATGAAAACTACACTAGATCTCTCCCAATGATAGATACCACTTGTTAGATGCTATGTTTGCTAAGTAGATATCATACGAAAGCTAGTAGAATAAAGGAGAGGAGCTAGAGAGTATTTTCATCATTTTCTAAATTTTCATTTCAAAAGGGGAAAATAGAAATGGGAGGGAGAAGTGAGTGTTACAAAGACAAGACATGTATATATACTCCTCCAAGATGAGTATATATACTTATTACTAAACTATTCTATTTTCCCTACACTTAGTCAAACCTTGGTCAACTTTACCAAGATAGACTTTATTACATCAAAACTACTAATAAAACTATAAACTAAACTAAGACCAATTCATAATAATAATTAACACTTTTTATCGTTTCTAACAATCTCCCCCTAAGGGTTGATTATTACAGACGCTTCATCGTCGGTAGAATTGGTCTTCCATTCACAAAAGATTCCCATCTCCGCATTTGCTGTCGGTGACTTAGACGCTTGGAAATTTCTCTTTCGTATGCCTTCATTATGTCTTGATCTAATTCACCTAGCAGAGGTGGTTTCTTCAAAAACTTACTTTCAAACATTCTGAGCTTTACCTCATTCAAAACCTTTTCCAGTGTAGCATCGCAGAACTTGACAATCTCTTCCAAGTACATGACTCTTTTCTCATCTTTACTATTTAAGTAAATCAACCCCATTTGTGGCTCATCTACTATTGTGTACGGTGCATGTTCTTCAATACCAGGAAATGTTAAGGTTGGTGCTGTTAAGTTTACCTTCATTTGATAACTTTCTATTCCCAGCTGGAAATCATGAACCCTCTCCCAGATCACACAACTTCTGATAAACGTTATCAATGAGTTCATTAGCTTGACTTTCCGATTATCAATCTCCTTGCTTCGACAGAGATAATACAAGTCTTCAATATCGTTTTTGTTTAAGTACTTGAAGTCAGCTTCAGAAAAACTGTCTGGCTTATCTTTGGCTCTCATCATAAGAATTTGTTCCATAAAATCCAATCCATATGGTTGATCAGTGACAATTCTGACAACTTCTGTAATCCTGTTATTCGAGTAATAGTCTTCTGGATTTTTCCTGACTTTCTTTTGATTTTGCTTGTATACTCTTTTATGCCATGAATCTTTCCAATGTTGAATTGATAACCGTGCATCTTCATTGAAAGTCTTGAACTCTTTCGAACCCATCGATTTAACTTTTCTTCTAGATCAGGCTCTAGAAATTCTTCTGCATGAATCTTGTGGATTGACAAAATATACTTATTTTCCTTGGTATTTCCATACTTTAAGAAGAATAAATCTTTATTATACAAAGGTCTTGGGGGTTCATTTGGATTCCTTTGTGGTCCATAGAAAATGAAAGTCTTTGGTATTGTACGTGAAATATCTTGTTGTTTGCTTTCCCAAACTATCTGATTTTCCATGAAACTTGTTGATTGTTCCAAATGGTAGGCATATTCTTCAGCATTTCTGGACATATTACTTAAAGAATCTCTCAATGTAGCCTCCATTCTTGCATGATCAAAGATAGTTGGAACACGTTTGTCAACATTCTGAGATTCTGCAATCAACTCAGGTGTTACATCTTCAGGGATTACTTCATCTTCATCAATAACATTCTCTTCTTCCCATGCATCTCATTCTTGATGTTGACTTTGTTGTTTGGATACATATGTTGTGGAGTCTTTTCTTAAATGCTTTGGCGAAGAACCCCTTGTAGACTTTGATCGTTTTGACTTTTTGCTCCTTTTCACTCTTTTCTCCCCCTCAAGAGGAGCATCATCGTCTTGATGTTCATCATGATGAGAGTGAAAGTCATCTTCCCTGCAAGAAGTGTTAGATGTAGAAGACTTTTCAAACTTACGCCTTAATTACTCCCATAATGCAATATCATCAGCTCGATCTTAAAGATTTCTCTTTATCTTCAAGTATAGTTGAGACTGAAGATTAGCGGATGATTCTGTTTTTGTTGATGTGGTTGTGGTTGGATGAACATGAATAATATTGGATTATACATGATTTTTGAAAAGTTCTTCAATGATTGCTGGTGCATGTGCTTTGAATTCTTGAGAAATAAAAGCAGGTACTTCTGAATGAAAGGCATCATGATCCTCAATGATTATGTAAACTATGCATGGTTTCAGGTTAGCTTCAATTAAATCATTGGTAACATTCTCAGCAATTTATGGAACAACTTCATGTAAAATGTCATCAATCTTGTTATGAGTTTCCCAGAACTTTGCAGTAGTGACACATTTCCTTTCCATGTCTTGAATCATATAACCTTGACGCCTGCACATCCTGCGAAGCACTCCTGGAAGATGAGAGTATTTACTGGAAATTCTTTTCTTGACTGTTGAATGTTTGGATGTGGAGATAGTTGGATTTGAAACAATATTCGTCAATTCCTGAAAAGTTTTCTTATCTGAAGATAAGATTTTCCTAGGGGAACTAAGTGGTGTGGGAATTTTTGTCTGCGTCTCCTCATTCCTAATCTCCAAACTACCCATCTCATCATCCTTCTTCTCTCTTTCGTTATCATCATCATCATCAACAACTTCTGGATTATCCTTATGACTCCCGGGCTCTATCCTATCCTCAGAGTCATCATCATCCTTCTCAACTAGTTGATTTTGCTTAATTGTTATTTTAAGTGACTTCCTTGGTGAACTGGATTTTCCTTCAATTTGCTGCCTCTTCTTTGTCTCCGAAGGACTAGCAAAAATGGTAGGTGACCTATGGCCGCTAGGTGTAATCCTATGCGTTTCTTGGGTAGAAACAACCAGTTGTGGTTGATTCATTGGAACGTCTACCTTCATGAACATCGTCTCATACTTATTGAAATCATTCATTTCTTTAATCTCCGCAGTTAAGAAAGCATCCGGAATCAGCATCCCTCGAACTGAGACATTCCCCGTTGTATACACACTAACTAATGGAACATCATCCCTGATAGAATGATAGTCCTCTTCAAGCCTTTTGGGAATGTTGGGGAATTTCTTCATCAGATCAGCAACAATCAGCTTGATGAAACGAGGATATTGAATAGCTTCCTTTTTCTGAAACACATTATTCATAAAATCCTACCAAAGAAGAGCATCATAATCAACATGTGTTTGGTTGAGTACAGCATGAAACAACTGAAGAATGTTGATCTTGGTTTGATCATGGCCAGAAGTTCTTGTTGTTAAGCAGCGGTTGAATACTTTGAACATAGTTTGCCATGGTTGAGCCAGATTCTTTGTGTAGAAAGAACTCACTTTGTCAACAACACCTTGATAACTAACTCTTTTCATGAATGCTTCAATAGTGTGAATGTTGGCTGGTGCGACAAATGGATTCTCAGGAGTTTCCACTGGTGAATGAAGAGTATCTTTGAACATATCCATAGTGTATATTAATTGTTGAGTATCCAACATGAACTTGATCGTGTCCTCAGTATCTGGTACCTTGCTCACCGTCCTCCAGAATTGTTGTAGGTACACAGCAGGAACATCAGCAGTTGCAGTTAGTGCTTGACTGAGACAATGATCAAGTAGTATCAGCCCAACTATCTTGCATTCAGGAGAGCAAGGAATACTCCGCAACACTGTATAATTGTTGCATCTCCCGATTGGTTTCTATTATGGAACAAGTTGAGCTGCTGGAATCACGTGTTGAGCCATGTGGAATACTGTATGATGACATAAAATGATTAGTGAGATGAGATATAGTTTGAAATCTGCACATATTTGACATGTTTTGTCTCTTTCCACTCTGTCTGTTTTATATGCTCTGGCATTTCTTTTTGAGCATATTCTGATCATTTTCTTTCTCATGTGCCTATTCTTGCTTTTTCGGGCACATGCCATACACTTTATTCTTTTAAACTCATTTTGTATGCTCTGGCAATTCTTTTTCGAGCATATTTTGATTTGCTTTTTCACGTATGGATTTTTATCTCTCTTTCTGTTTGTTTTTCCTCACCAAAAAGTTTTTGTTGAAATGATACTCTTTCAAGAATAATAAAGATATACTCTGATTTGTTTAACAACTTTTGAATTTTTAAAAAATCCAAGAGTATAACTTTGTATTCTCTAAAACCTTTTGTGAAAGAGTACCACTTGCTGACACAAAATACATCTTTTTGATTTAGAATTTGAGATAACTTTTCTAAAGCAAGTTTTTTTTCAAAGATCCCTTGAAAACATTGATTACATAACCAATCTATTGAGACATAACTGGGATGATCACTAAGCCACTCACTCCTCATATTGTTCAATGTAGAAAACGGCCAAAACCGGACATGACTTAGACCATTTATCCAATTATGTTCAAAAGATAGTCAAAAATTATTTTTGAATGATTTTGAAACAATCTTTTGCAAAAACTTGAACTTTTCTTTTGATGATACATGAGAAACATTATGATCACAGACAGTTGAAGCTCACTTTTTGCATTTCCATCATATGTTCCTTTTATAATTTGAAATCATTGATCACTTGTAACTTGAAATTTTTTGATAAACAAAAACATGATCTTATATACGATATCTAGATGGTCAGTAGATTGCTCACTCCTCATCTTGTTAAATTCAGGAAACGGTCGTAACCGGACACAATCTTCACCATTTGATCCATTTATCAATATAAAATATGATTTGGAAACAAAATTTATCATTTGTTTTTGTGGGATGCCCCTTTTTTTTAACATTCCTTTTTGAGATTCAGATAAAACAAATTTATTCCATTATTTCTTTGTATGAAACCCAAAATTTCAATTCATTAACCCTTATGAAACCTATAATTAAGCCCAAAATATCACTTACGAAACCCATTAGCCCAATACTGTTCACGAAACCGAAACCTGTGAATATTTACTTTCGTAAACTTTGATTTTACAAAAAATATATGATAAGCTTAATGATCCTGCTTATTGCAATAACTTATATATCATTTTCCATCATTTAAGCATTTTTATCAAGTTCTCAAAGTTACAAAACCTGTTTTAGTTACGAAACCAATAATTACAGTCCATAAAGTGATATTTCTGGTGATCAAGCAATTCCAATCATGTTATCAATCACATATTAGCATTTTGCCTCAATCAATTTTGTTATCTAAACAACTTTCAAATTTACGAAACCCTAGATCTGACCAAAACCTATGTAATCAATTAAATAGAACAATTAATAGCAAAAAGATTACAAAAAGGACTTGTTTCTTACATTTTCTAGCACAAGAGTTCAACAAATCGATTTGGATCGAAAGTTCTTAGATACAAAAGCTCAAACGACTTAGAGAGATTACGAAACCCAAAATTATTGTCTTTACGAAAGTGATTCAGTTTCGTACGTAACTGTGCCTTTTATATTTTTGAAAATAACTTTCACATTTTGGCAAATTTAGTCCCTTAAGTTTCTTACGTAAGCTATTAAAACCCTACGAAAGACACTTTTAAATGTTGACAGTTTTAATCCCTTGAGTTTCTTATGAAAGCTATTTACACCCTATGAAAGACACTTTTAAACATCGTCATTTTCAGTCCCTTGAGATACTTTCGTAAACAACAAACATCCATACGAAAGTTATTTTTGCATTTTTCAACTTTTAATTTCAAAAATTACTTTCGTATCCCTTTTTATTCAAAAATTTTCATAACTCTCCCTTGAAGTTAGACCACTTTTACAAAAATAATCCTTTTGATTTAATTTCTCCAATTAAGTTCCTGTTTTTACTAAAAAAATTCTAACTCCCCCTCGAACAGTTATCCACTTTTGAAATATCCTTTCTTACAAAGTTTGTTCGAAATGAAGTTAATTTTGCTTTTAAGCACACAATTTCATTTTCTGATGATGATGTATTCTAAAAAAATTTATAACTCCTCCTCAACAAAATATCCAATTAAAGAACTTGTTGAATGATAGTTAATTTTGGCAGTTTTGAACATTTTGTTATGATAAGATTTTGAAAAAATTTCAAGAAATTTTATAACTCCCCCTCGAATAAATATCTAATTAAAGAACTCATTCAAGAGATTGTTAATTTTTACAATTTTGCACACTTGAAAATTTTCACAAGAAGAAATCTTTTGTTTTTGAATGGAATTGGATTTGCAAAACACATTTTTAGCAGTGATAGATCATTTATATTATTTTCTCCCCCTCAGTCTATGATACATTTATTATGCATTTAAAGGACTATTTTTGAAAAATTCAGAATCATAAGACTGATTTGAACGTAGAAAATATGTGTTTGAATCCTTAAGTTAAAAAAAACTTGTTTTCTTTTTTTTAAATCTTTTTGAGTTTTTATATTTTTCAATTTTTTGTTTTGTTTTTGAAATGTATTTACAAATGTTTGTGATGTATGATCTTTCATTCAAGAAGACAATTTTGAAAGACGTTCCAACTGGGTTGGAGTCATACATCGCATACCAATCTTGTGAACTAGAAACTAAAACCTTTCCTTCGGAAGGGCTTTTGTGAATAGATCAGCAAGCTGGTATTCCGTCCCGACAAAGTATAATTCAATTGTACCTTTCTCAACATTCTCTTTGATGAAATGATAACGGATGTTAATGTGTTTTGTTCTTGAATGTTGTACGGGATTGCAAGATATGGCAATTGCACTTTTTGAGTCACAATAGATCGAAATCTTGTGGTAATGAAATCCATAGTCCAGCAGTTGTGTTCGCATCCAGATGACTTGAGCACAACAAGCAGACAAGGATACATACTCAGCTTTCGCAGATGACATTGCTGTACAATCTTGCTTTTCGACGACCAACTGACTAACTTATCTCCCAGAAATTGAATGCCTCCGGATGTGCTTTTGCAATCATCATTACACCCTGCATGGTCTGCATCTGCATATACAATTAGCTCAAACCCAGAATCCTTCGAGAACCATAGACCTATGTTAATGGATTGTCTAAGGTAGCGAAAGATCCTTTTGACCTCTTTAAGGTGTTTTCAAGTTGGGCGTGCCTGATAACGCACACATACAAATATCGCAAAGGTAATATCTGGTCTACTAGCAGTAAGATACATAAGTCCCCCAATCATACTACGATATTTTATTTGATCAACTGGGGTACCCTGTAAATCTGCATCTAGTTTAGTAGTAGCCATTGGTGTGCTAACAGTATCATATTTTTCCATCCCGTGTTTCTTAAGAATATCTAAAGTATATTACGATTGACTTATAAAGATACCCCGGGGAGATTGATGAACCTGAAGTCCAAGAAAGAACTTCATTTCGCCAATCATTGACATTTCAAAATTATCTTTCATGAGTTTTTCAAATCTTTTTGCAAAAACTAGTTTAGTTGACCTAAAAATTATGTCATCGACATAGATTTGAACTAACAAAATTTCATCCCCGTGTCTTCCTGTAAAAGGTGTCAGATCGACAATACCTTTTGTGAAATGGTGTTCGATTAGAAACGAGGAAAGCTTGGCATACCATGCTCTCGGGGCTTGTTTGAGACCATATAGAGCTTTCTTAAGACGATAAACGTGATTTGGAAAGTCTGGATCTACAAAACCATCAGGCTGTTAAACAAAAACCTCCTCTTTTAGTGGAATGTTCAGGAATGTTGTTTTATCATCCATCTAGAAAATTGGAAAGTTCTTGTGAGCCGCATATGCCACAAAGATTCTGTCAGCTTCAAGTCTTGCAACTGGTGCAAATGATTCCTCGAAATCTATTCCCTCTTCTTGACCATATCCTTTGGCAACTAAACAAGACTTGTTCCGAATAACTGTGTTTTCAGCATCAGTTTTATTTTTCTAAATCCATTTGACTTTGATTATGTTTCTGCCAACAGGACATTCGAAAAGTTCCCAAACATCAAGGTGTTTGAACTGGTTAAGCTCATCTTGCATGGATTCAATCCAACTATGATCAAGCATAGCTTCCTTGATATTTTTTGGTTCAATCGTACTCACTGTGAGTGCATACACATAAACTTTTGCATCAGTTTGAAGTCTTTTCCTTGTCATAACCGACTTTGAGGGATCACCAATCACTTGTTCAAGTGAATGATTCTTAGTCCATCTATCAATTGAGCGATGTTGTTGGTGAAATTGATGCATATTTTATGGATCCTGATAAGTTGAAGAAGATTCAGCAACATCGAATTCAGGAGTTTGTGGTGCATTATGAAACATATGTCTATCAAAATCTACAACGTCTTCTTGAACAAATTCATCGGCAACTTCATTCAAGACTGGAGAGTTTGGTTCAGTTAAAACTTGATCTTCTGAAGAGGATACTATTTGAGGAGCATCATCTTGGTCAACAACAATTGACAATGAGGAAGAAGTGTGGTCATTATCAAGAGTATTAGCAGCAAAATTATCAGACACTTCGTGTGAGCTCATCGAATAGTATTCTTCATACATGGGACTAAACAGATTATCCAAGTCTGATGTAGAAGGTACGGATTGTGAATTTTCTGATGAATCATTGAAATTCATGCAGTTCATTCCGGGTTCTAAATTGTTGCATTCAGAAGCCATAGCCGTGAGTTCATCAAACTTGACATGAATCGTTTCCATTGTCTTTTTAGTTTGGCGGTTATAGATACGAAATCCACGTGATGACTCAGAATAACCAACAAAAATACCAATGTCAGCCTTTGGTTTCATCTTCCTAAGATCATCACGATCATTTATTGGATAGCAAAGAGATCCAAACACATAAAAGTATTGAACATTGGGTTTTCTACCACGAATCAACTCATGAGGAGTTTTATTATGCCAAGTGTGTACAATAGAGCTATTTTAAGTAAAGCAAGCAGTAGCAATGGCTTTGACCCATAGAAATTCTAGTGCTTTAGAAAAGATAAGCATTTTGCAAGCAGCCTCGACGAGTGTTCGATTACGTCTTTCAACAACCCCATTTTGTTGAGGCATTCGAGCAATTGAAGTTTTATGAACAATGACTAACTTTGCATAAAATACCCTTAATGTTTTGTTTTTGAATTCGGTTTCATTATCAGTTCGAATTGTCAGAATTGAAGCCTTTAGATTCCTTTGAACTTGATTAACAAAATCGATAATCATATCTGGAGTCTCATCCTTATACCCATGTGTACCGAGAATAGCCATCAACGATCACGAGAATATATTTCTTGCCATTGATACTTGCAACTCTCATTGGCCCATACAAATCCATATGAAGTAATTAGAGTTTGGATTCGGTGCTTAGAACCAACTTAGGTGGAAGTGAAGCTTTCTTGCTTTTACCCTGTTCGCAAGCTGAACATAAATGGTTTTTGTGGTAGTTAAATTTCGAAAGCCCATCAACTAGATCGTGTGAAGTGAGTTGGTTAATGGTGCCAAAATTCAAATTAGACAACCGGCGATGCCATAACCAATATTTTATTGATGTGGCTTTGGACATTAAGCATACTGGAGAAGAAGCCGCCATCTCGGAAATGAAGATAGTATAAAGATTTGAATCTCAAGAACCCGTAAGTAAATCATCTCCTTCTAAATTCCGAACATAACACGTGTTTGATCGGAAGGCAACTTCTAAATCTCCGTCACAAAATTGTCCAACCAAAAATAAATTCTGCCCAAGGCCTTCACTATAATAGACATGACAAATAGTGAGAGTACCTTGAACATAATCTCTATAGCTTGTGATTGCAGAGAAATGATCATTCCAAAATGGATTGTTCCTATGAATTTCTCAATGAAATTTCTTAGCAGTTGAAGATTGCCAGTCATATGCTTTGAGCATCCGCTATTAACAATCCACAACACAAGCTGGATTACCTGCATTACATGACACAAATGCAGATGGAAGAGTGGATGGTTTGGCTACCCATTTGTTAGTGGTAACCGGTGTGTTAGTCTTAGATTTAACACTGGTTCTACACTTATACACATTAGATTGTGATTTCGCAGTTTGGCTTTTGGGTGTCCAATTAAAACCTTATTGATATTCAAACCACTTTTGTCATTTTCTGCTTGTTGCTATTTTATTTTTCATGTAACTACTAAGTAACCACTTTTGACAGATTTTCTAAGAAGGTGGTGCGACACACTATGATACCTTAGTTGATCTGGTGAGGGGTTTTAGCAACACTGAATCTAGATGTTGCAACTATAGATGTAGCTCCTAAACCCTTAGATTTTGCTGTTACAAGGGAAGTGAATAAGGCTCTCTTGACACTAGATTTCCTAGTCAAAGCATTACGTACAACACATTATCATGAGAAAGAAAAAATACATCAAGACCATAGAAATACACAACATATTCAAACCATCATTTACAACATTTATAGTCTTAAAACTTGTTCTACATGCATTGGTTTGACAAACATTCAAGTTATTGTTTCAATTTATTAGAATCTAAGCAAACACTATTTGTTGTCTTCAAAACATATGTAGATGAGCTCTTAGTGTTCTTCAAGACATTATTCTTCGATTTATTGTCCTTAGACTTGGGTCTTCTAACACTATTTGAACTGCCTACACCTGTGGAATTGGAAACATTTGTGTTAGCCTTAGAATCCTTTGTTTTTGTGTCTTCCTGATTGATCTTATACATTCCTCTTGCAATTACATTCGCATTGTGTTGTTGTTTTTGCTCAATTGTGGGAGTAGACTGTGAAGTGACTGGTTTTGACCTATCTGAAGTAACCTTAGTGTTTGCCATGTTCTTAGCCTTAATTGCTAGATTTTTCTTGAACGGTGTTACACATAGAAGTTTTCCTAAGGTCTCAGATTTGTCAAACTTAGTATTCACATGCTTCCCTTTGTCAATCGTTTTAAGCTTACTCTTAAGCTCAGAAATTGTCATCAAAAGATCTTGATTTTGAGCACGAACATCAGCATAAGCATATGTCTTTTGAGTGACATCTTCAAACATTTCATTAATTTCATTTTGATGCTGAGCCCGTGTTGCTTTGATTGAGTTAAAAAGCTTTTGAAATTCAAGTTTAATATTTTCTCGTTCTTTAACAGTAGACTCAACTTGATGTTTTAGCAACACGTTCTCATCATGCAATGTAGACAACTTTGCTTTCCAAGAGACATCACAATCCATTTTCTCTTTTTGATGTTGCAATTTGAGTTCAAAATCAATACTTTGAGCTTGTGATCTTTGAAAATCGTTTTCAAGAATTTGATTCTTTTGAAGGAGTAAATTGGCTCGATATCTCTTAGAATCACTTGCACTTTTCTCAGTTCAACATTGAACCAAACTCATGGTTTTTGTTTCTTGAAAGTAACACACAATTTCGGATATCACTTGTCAAGGAGGCTTCTAAAAGATGATCAATTTCATTTTCTAATATTTTATGTTGGAGATTTGTCATTGACTTTTTGTTCCATTGACACAAAAATATTTAACATTTCCTTCACTTCCTTAATGAGTTCCTCTTTGATTTCACTCAAAGTCTTGTATAAAGATCTTGACATCGGAATCACATCGGTTTTATAAAACTCTCTTAATTCATTTTGACTATCAGACAACCATCTTCGTTCTATGTCTTGTAAAAAAGTTTTATTAATCCTTGTTTGGAAACCGATAATTGTATCTCCCAATGTGTCAATCATTGTTAATAACCGACTCTCTGTTGGCATTTTTGAAACTGTGAATCCGATAGAACAACTTAAGACGTATAGAACCATTACCAGAAAAAGAAGGAATTGAAAAATTATGTTTGTGCAGCAGAAAGTTCTTGTTGAGGAACAAATGTTTCATAAAGCGCATTCAACTTTTCATAATCAATTTGAATCATTTTGTGCCTCATTTTGTTTCGACTTTCTTCTACATCTGCTAAAGTTTCCTCTGAATCAGTTGTATGAATTACCAACTTATTGTTATGAATTAAATCACCATCATACATTTTCAGTTGTGCTGCGACGGCTTTCTTGAGACGCACATGATTTGTATAACCCAACCCAACTTTAAGAAAAGGATCATAAACTTTATTTGGTTTCTTTCCAAGCATGTGAATCGGTTTGAAATTGCACCTGGCCTATTTTATAAACATTCGATCAAAGAGAATTAGTTTTCTCTTTGAGATCAAGAATATCATCAAGATACCGATCTTCTCGTTCTTTAAAATCCTTCTTTTCTAACTGAGTTTCATGTTGAATTATTAGTTTTTCATTTTCAACTTTGAGAAAATCATTTTGAACTTTTTCTTTTTCTTTCATAAGTCGGTCAATTGTGTCCTTATCATTCCTTAATTCACGTTCTAATTCATCACATGTTTCTTTGTATGTTGAGTATTGAATTGTTTTTGACTTAAATGTTTTGACCCGATCCTTAAACGTCTCAAGTTCCCGTTGTAGCAAATCTATTAGCTTATAAGCACATTATTCAAACGTTTTTTTTTCGATTTATTGTTTTCCGCTTGAACATTATATGCTAGCATTATTGTATTCACGATATCCGTCAGAGCAGTTGAATCATGTTCAACGTGTCACAACAATTATTTCCACAAACGGATCATCAAATATGATATTAAAATCTATTCGATCGTCATCCATTGTTTGAATAATAGTTTTACTTTTCTCATGACTCGCTTGTTCATGAACCTTAGACGAAGCATGTACCTGGCTAACAACCTTTGCATCATAGGATGGTACTGTCTTAGCTTCTCTTATCAGCTGGTTGGAGTCGAGCAATAACATGACTGCTGCAGTAAACCCCCTCCCCTTTCCAACTCTTCTCCATTGAAGTGTCAGCAAGAAATCATTCTCTTCATTTTTGATGTTGCTCCAGCTGTCACTTTACATACAAACAACATTTTGTTCTCAAAAAACTTTGAATCATGAACTTTGTTTTAAATTTTTTGATGAAGATGATAAGAATCTAAGCTTGTTGTGATAGGTCTTCATATATGTGCTTGTGGTGGATGAGGATGTCAAGATCTATAAGCTTGATTGAATAGATGATCATGTTGAATCATGCTTGCAACAAATGAAAGTTAAAAGCATTATGATCATAGGTTAGTGGGGTTTTAAAGACATGAGAATGCGTGTTTAAACTAGAGAGAAAAATAGAAAAGGTTGGTCTAAAATGAAAATATTTGGCTCTATTTATAGATGCAAAAATTAATTCAAATCTGGCAGACCCATGAATTGACGGATCCGGGTACGGTGGATCCGTACTTGTATTAGGTGGATCCATAGGCTGCACTAGCTGTTATTTTTATTATTTTGTAGTTAATCAAAGATCTTATCAAAATCTCCTAATTTTACTTAAATATTAGTTTAAGTACAAGCTTCTAGAAGGTTAACCAACTTTATTATCATGAATGATGAAACATGTTTGATTTGGTTAGATTATAGAAGATTCATTACCATAAATGGCTAGACCAGAATAATTAGTTTTGTCCTCGTTTACTAATCATTTTGTCTTATTATCTTATATGATTAATTACTTGTTAAATAAAAGATTACTTGTAAATCATTTATTTAAGTGGTAGAAAATACTTAATGACTCTAAAAAGTATTTTAAACATTGTCAATGGTTTATTATATGGTTTGATCATAATGCAAATTAACAAACATATTCGTACCTATGTTGAAGCATAAGTAGACTTGAGACGTCGAGAGGTGTGATAACGCCTAAATTATACATATTTTCGGTGAGGTTATTTATACATATTTTATCATTTCGCGTGAGCTTTCAATAATTAATAGCATGAAATACTTGCAGGTTCACTTGAAGACATCCCGAGCTTAAAATAAACAAAGATCAAGTACTTATACACTTCGAAAATCAAGATACAGGAAAAAGATAAAGTCTTAAGATGAAAAGTGCAATTGTGCGTCGCACTTACCCAATGTGCGCCGCACTTCTCCTCATAGTCAAAGAATTAAAGACTCAGTCAAAATAATGCATTAACACCCCAAGTACACCGCACAAATTACTTTGTGCGCCACACTTCTCATCTGGCTACGAAAATTAAATGAAGTCATAAATACTGGCGCATTAACACCCCATGTGCGCTATATTTATAAAATTGTGTGCCGCACTTTCACCCAAAAATTAGCCTATAAATAGGAGACAAATTTTCACCACAAATCATCCCTTCATACTTATTTCCCTCATATCACACACTCTCTCTCACCCTTATGATATCCTAAACTCTTTCCATCCCTTCTCCCAAGCATAAACACCATACCTTTTGAAGATTCAAGATAAAACAACCAAGAACGAAGAAGAATATTATAACAACCGACAATTTTCATAAATGTAAATATCCATCTATTAAGTTAGATGATGTACAATCTATCAATTATATATGAACTCACCTTTTTCAAGGAAATTTTTCGCTTTATTACATTACATTACTTTAACAATATCATAATATGCAATATAACCTGCATAACTCAAGTTAACGGACTCGGACAACCCACGTATGGCAATCCTATCTTCATATATGCCAAGAAAACATGATAACATATCAAGTCAATATCATAATATCATTATTACAAGGTACATTATTCCTAAAAGGTACCATTTGCAACATCATATCAAAACGGGCTTTAAACCATTATCGGATGCCCTAAACCCTAATCTCATGAAAGGGTTAACCCCTAAAGTGAATGCAAAAGCTACTAAAGAATATGTATAAGCAATATAATATCTCATTTGAAATATAAAATCTCTTCAACTCAAAGTACAAGTCTCTAAAAGCTCAATGTATAAGTCATTAAGCATGATCTCTAAAATAGCCATTTTATCTCCGTTTTCATTCTAATGTCTTCACCACCACTTGTGCACAAGCTACTACACTCATTCTATAATGTATAAACCTTAAATATTCTATTCATAAGCTTTCATACATCGTTTTACACTCAAAACCCTAATTCAAAACCCTAGACCCTAAAACCGAGCTAGTTTATAAACCATGACTCGTTTCTTAATTTTTAACCATTGTAAACCTAAATCAACTCTTAAATAAGTTATAATAACATTAATTACAACATCCTCAATTATACTCCATCATCATTTCATCATTCTACATCAATTACACAAAGAACGAATCCAGAAAACTCTAATTGTGCCCTAATTGTGACTTTGACCCATTTTCTCATTTTCTACCCATTTTAACTCAAACCACCTATAAAATCTTGATTATAATCCTTAATATAACTTCTAGAACCTTAGGGGAGTCGGCCAAACAATGGGCTCCCTTGTGGTTCGGGTTTTGTCCGGTTTAGTCCCTTGGTTTTATATATTTAATATATCAGTTAAATTAGTTAAACAAGTAACGTAATTAACGACATATTTAAATAATGGTAATTTCGTGAAGTAAAAAAACTGTATTCTTCTGTGTTATTAACTGTGGCCCCCAATAGCTCACGTACATCTAACGTAAAACATGCGATAACTAACTCACATAATCCACACAGCTCCCACTTAGGAGTTGGAATTATCATGTCAGCACTTATACTGGCAATGGAAACGTCTAGCAACACTCGCACTTGCCTTTCAATTAGAAATACTTGAGATAAAGTTTTCAAGACAATCTTAGCTTTAATGGGTCTTTTATTTCTTGCTTATATAATCATCCCTTTGTTTACAGATACAGTTAAAACCATGGATAAGAGATCCTAACTCATTCCATATATTTTAACATACTTTTTCTCGATATAGAATAATTCATATATACCTAAAGTAATCAATAATCATCTGTAGATTACCTTTGGGAACGGCCATTCAATATCTTGATTAATCTGGAGAGGGCACCATGTAGTCATTCTGCACCATATCAAGTGGAGAACACAAATTCTAAATGACTACAAGAGTTGTTGATGCCGCTTCACATCACTTCCAAGAATAGAGCCTTCAAAACTACCTTATTCAGGATAACGTTTGACTTATACTTAAAAAGTGATATCCACACAGAAAAGCTTGCTTGCATCTAATCATCAGTCTTAAAGGATGACTTTCTTAAACCATATTTGATAATCTTACTCAAGACCAAGCGATTCCAAAAGTAAATATCCGAAGGTTAGGGTGTCCAATATGCATCCCTTGTGAATAACATATGAGTTTGGTGGGAACAATCCATAGATTCAAAATGTATAACCAACACTCAAATTTGCCTTAATGTAACAATATTCCCATATTGTTAACCGACAATGGACATATTTAAATAAAACAATATTCAACGATTAAACATACAATTTATGATAACTATTATTATAAGATGAAGACGAATAACCAAGTATCTTTATTCATCAAAAGTCAAATTGTCTTACAATCCCAATTATCCACATACTAATAAAACAGATATGCATGAGACTAATTAGTAAGTTGAAGTTTAATGTTTCCAACATTTTTAACTCTTTTTATGCAAGAAAGCTAAATAGTCATCTGAGTAAACTTTTTAAATACTTGTTTCAAATTCACAAATTTATGAAAGATTTAATGAGTGTCGTATGTATATTTGCATACTATTGCAAGAATCATAGTAAGAAAATGTAACAGTACCTTTTTAGGGTGTTTGAAGTCAGCAACATACCTATCTAAGACAGCCATTTTTACAGTTTCATAAAATATAAAGTATTCTCATTTTTTAATGTGTATTGCAACAATGCTCTTAATTGAGCATATCTAGTTAGCAAATTTATCATAAATGATGAAATCCTACTATAACTAGGATTTATTATCCTCTAGCATCTGTGTACACAAACAACATTATGCCTTATATAATTAATTTCGATAAAAAAAAAAAAACAAACAAGTTTAAACAGTCATCTAAACCACTCTCAATTAGATACCGTTGGTGGCAGTCATCTAAACACTCTCAATTAGATACTGTTGTTGTTAGCTCGTCTTGCTCTTGTGCAAAAGTAACACCAAGACTCATACACAATATAAGATATATATAATTATATTAAGATTAAAAATATATAGAATAAATATATATATATATATATAAAAAAATATATATATATATATTTCTAATATTTTGTATGAGTCATGTGTGTACTTTTGCACAGAGCAAGACGAGCCTAGTTAACAACTTAGTTTTAATATTAAATAATCTCAGTGAATACATCATTTAGAACTTGCTTCAAATGATATATTAGCATTATGTTTGGACTTAATTTACACCGCATATATGTTTATTTTAATAAACATTTATTCCAAGGTTGTTTGTTTTATTTCCTAAATTCCCAAGTGAAGTTTCATTCTAATCTTAAGGATTAACATCTAGCTTAGATAGAATGATACCTTCAATATGTTATAACAAACATATGAATTTTTGGAAAACATAGTCTTTGTCCCATTGATGTCAGGTGGTACTCAATAAGTATCTTAATTTAATCAAAATCATATGTAATTAAACTTAAGAATTTCACCTCCTCATGCATGATCCAATCCACACTATGGAGATATCTATATCATTGAATACTTTATAAAGATTATTTGAACTCATAAACCTTTTGATTACACACCGTCCTCGCAAAAGGTAATCATAAAAGAAAGAGTTATAAAACTTAATTGCCATGTTCCAAATACAGACTCATAACCCTTTTGATTACGCACCGTCCTCGCAAAGGTAATCATTAAGAAGTGTTTATGACCTTAATTCTCTATATTTTAGATTACAAGAAAACAAATGTAATAAATTATTTATCTTTATATAATTAATAGCGTGTAGAAAAGAAATATTTAGATCATAGTCAATTGCTTTAAGTAAATAAACTCTTATCATCAGTCAGGCATTAATATGTATACAATCTTGTCCTTATGAGCCTTTCTTCAAAAGAAACTCATTCTAACCTTACATTTTACTGTTTGGTGAAAGATCAATCAAGCTCTAACATGATTGTCCTTTTAAGACTCTGTATCTGTTCATTCAAGAGTTCTAAGATATTTATCAGATTCAAAATGTGATAATTCATCTTATTAGTTAGCAGGTTTACTATGACCATCTAACTTATAATCCTCAGTATTGATTTAAAATATCACTCTATTGATGAGGCATCCTTGCGGATTTATGAATGAGAGTTACATTATACTTTGGTTTGACATTTTTATGTTTAACCTCAGTATGACATCAACAATGTGAATTCAAATGTTATGTATTTATCTCCTGAATACTTTAAGATATTACAGATGCTCCCACTTACTTTGTAAGTATAGGATAATTCCTCTAAAATACTAAGTATTTAAGCAATAATAAATTGTTCTTAATTAGGAAACACAAAACCCAAAACACATTTTACAGTTCTTATCTCTAGTTTGTTAATAATATGCTTCATAAGATATTAACAAATTTCAGAACTTTACTCAATACATAATAGGATTCATCCCAATCTATAAACAGATAATGTTTTGAATACCTTCTAGGTTGGAACTATATTGAGTGTATCTATGACACCGCAAATTTCTAATATGGATAGATTTTGGAGTAGAGCAATTAAAGTTATCAGAAATCTAAACGATATGAATACAATTTTTTCAACACATTTAGAATACCATAATTGAATAATGTGGTAAATCTATGAGTTATAGGAATGTGAGACTCAATCGAGAATTTCCATTGATAACTTAATTTTCTTTGGAACAAATACATGTCAATTGGGTCTAAACCAAAATTTGAATACAAAGTATTTTAAAACCAAGTGCATGCTATAACGTATATTTATTTGAATAGTTCAAGAACTTTATGTTCATGTGTTTACAAGAAAACAGAACATGTCAAGTATACTTTTATAAGTCATGAAATTAATTCAAGGACTTTATGTTTATGTGTTTAACAAGAGACATACCATTTTTACCTACTTACTATAGTATGATTCATTGATAAATTCAAGACTTTAAAATTAAAGTCTCTTACCAGGATAATAATTATAGTAACTAAAGTGGTTATGAACGCAAACTCCTTGATTCAATAGTGATTTTAAGTTAATTTCATACTTCATAATTATGATTATATAATTTAACCATAAGTATATTGACTAAAACATGTAGTCAATGTGCTGAAGTAG
The DNA here is from genome assembly GCA_026074375.1 of Tanacetum coccineum. Taxonomy (NCBI): domain Eukaryota; kingdom Viridiplantae; phylum Streptophyta; class Magnoliopsida; order Asterales; family Asteraceae; genus Tanacetum; species Tanacetum coccineum. Next base: position 38,757 of record BQNB010022728.1, on the reverse strand, counting down.
CTTTACAATATATCTTGATGCTTAAATGTAATAGGGCAACAACCATCTTGTGTGTTTAAGTCATAGTAGAATTATTAGCTTCTTTACCTTGCGGTCAATAGAAACCAATAATCATATTGTTATATGTTTTTCCTTGCACACACTTAAGATTTCTCCCACTTGTGTACGGGACAACATAATCTAAAGTAGACAAACAGTACGACAAGCGCTCAATTGTATACACAATATGATATTGTCATAGATATTAAAAGTAGATTCGAACCATAACTTTTAATAAGGAATTGTGGATTATTATTCTATAGATAAAGTTTCAGGAAGCAACATCATAGGTAAGGCAACTTGTTATTTAATAAAATAAAATGCAATATTCCTTTAAACTATGGTTGTTCATATTCGGAAAGTAATGAATTATTTCAAAGCAAGTAAAAATAATATGGTAACTTAACAAGGCCAATAAAGCTTGTAGCTCTCACTGAATTAGACAACATTACATGAATGTCTTTTTCAGTAGTAAAACGCAAAGCTCCCATTAGATTTGTCAACATTGTAAGTGTTACATCACCAGTAGAAAGCAAATAGCGATTTATTTACTTTCCTACTTTATTAGAATATCTACAAGTAGCAACGTACTTAGGTATTGAATAGAGTATATGAAGTTCTACTTATGTAGATGAGTGACTAGCCATTCATAGCTTTCATTAACTTGAATATTTTAGCAATGCAATTCCACCTTAATCGTAGCCGCCCAGACACAAGGTGTTTAGTGCCACTATAAGGAATGAAAGAGACCAGAAAAATTTACTTAGATTGAAAGTAAGTTTAAATTAATGAGAAAACTTCAATTGTAATCCTATCTCTGTTTTTGTTAAGCGAAGATAAGAATAGAGTAAGTGCTCACTCTTTAACTAGGAAAATAGAACTATGTTTTGTATATTAGAGAATAACAAACTTTCGTTTAACGAATTATTTGCTATAACACAATTGATCAAACATATAAAGTACAATTTTAGTATTTTCGAGAATTAAATTCTTAATAGAAATTAACTACCCAATAATTTATAGTATAAGACTAAGAATCCACATTACATCAACCCACTTATGACCAAAGTCTGACCAACGAGTAAACAAGTAGGCAAGAGGTAATCGACAGCGTTAATTGCAATCCGATTGCAACTCTTAGATTTATGGGACTAGTGTCATGACAATAGTAAAACATGAAATAAGTCAATAGCATGTTTTTATTCTCATCTTTTGCCCTCTGGGTCAGAGTTTGACCAAGCATACACGATTTAAGTCCACCAAGCAAGAACGTGCAAAAATCGCCATAGGTCTGACCAGTGAACGAAATTCGCCATGGGTTGGAATGACCCTAAGGTCTGACCAAAGAGGCCAAGCCAATGAAAATGTGTTCGTAGGTTGGCTTCCTAGACTTAAAATTTTCACGATGTGGATTCACGTAAATGGTGTATAAATTGTGTACCAAGAAGCATGCAAAACAACTCTGTAGCACAAGTTTTAAAATCACTTTTTATAAGATATTGTAGTGATCAATGGGTTCTTGATAACTCCAATTGAACACACAAAGAAGCGGAGAAACAGGTCAGAGCGAAGCTTATTAAAAACCTGAATTCTTTAGGAATGTCCGCCTTAGAACTTTCTTTAGTTTGTTTCTATTGGATATCGACTATTCCCATAGATCCCATAATTCCAATTTTAAATCAAAAAAACAGGTTTCATAATATAATATCTAGTTAATTTTCTCAAAAAATCAAGTTTTACACGAAACAAATTGCAGGTCACATTGAACATATTATTCAGACGTGTAATTACTAGATCATATTAACATCATCTTTCACTTTAAGTATTAGTCCGTATTTTATTTATTTTGATGTGTAACAAGGAATCAAGTAAACAAATAAGCACATTAAAACAACTAAACCTAAAGATGACATTAAATAAACAAGTAGACATATAAAATCCGAGTACTCTTGCGAGTCTTCCCCAATTGGAGAACCATAAGACCCTCACTAGATTTTCAGCTCAGTACCTAGATCGCCCTATGCACCACATAATGTGATTGAGAAAGTCTTATGGCCGGATTAGGAAACAAAATCAGACTAAATATTTAAAAGATCTAGTTTCCAAAAATAAAAGATTTTATTACCATAAATAAAAATCATGATCTTTTAGATATGTAGTGTAATTTACTTTCCAAAATAATCATAATAAAAAAGGAAACAAATCTACTAAATTAACAATTTAATTTTAATTCCTTTTTAAAACCAATTATTAACAAAAAATAATTTTCAAGATCTAATCCTCTCATATTTATTTAATTATGGCAAGATTTGCATATATTGCCATTTTTAACTAATATAAACAAAAAAATAAAACACTACACAACAGATCAATGCAAATGTTTTTGAAATAGGCATGTAAACAGGCGAGAATAATAAAACTAAACGTGTAAAAACCATAATGCCAAAACGAGGTTGCTCCTAATATCCAACTGTTGATTTAAAAAAAAAACTAGGTAGACCCAATTAGCCACAAGTAACGCATCATATGGATCTATTTTTCAGCACATGAATTAACACAATAATAAAGAAGAAAATCATACTCATGCCAATTAACCATGAAAACAGATTAGTGATAAATAACACACTATGGTGTACCACACAATCACGTCAAACGTGAATAACGCCCAAGCTGTCAAGACAATGACTCACGAACCAAACGAATGCCCTCAAAGTGATATACCGATTACCAATCGCACCCTTGTGAGCCATTGAGCAATAATCGAACCAAGTCAAAAACCTAATGATGGGTTCGTAGTGAAACCCCCTAGTACCAAAACTTCAAACCAAAAAACCCCTGATAGTGTTGGTGTTGGTCAAAACAAGGAGGAAACACCAAAACATACACCGTAGTTGTTTAAATCAGAATCACTAGCAAGGAGGAAGAGTAAACCGAAAAACCCTAAAGGGTTTCGGTCGACTTGGTTTGAAAGAAAGAACTAAAAAACCCTAAAAGGTTTTAGGGTTTCGGTTAGGTTTAGTGAGGAAAATCCAAAAAAACACCCTAAAAGTTTTAGGGTTTACTGGTTATTGGTTTTAAAGAGGAGAAAGGGATGCACCGAATTTCTTTGGTGTTTTTTAGATTGAATGGATGATTAATGAGGTTTAGGGTAAGGTTAATATAGCACCCAACCCTAAAGCTTTTTGGAACAAGATAAGCATCTTTTCCATATATATCCAAATCTTTTTCCCTTTCCTTTTTCTCCTCTCCATAGCCAGCCAAACACCCCTTCTAGAACCTTAGAGGAGTCGGCCAAACAATGGGCTCCCTTGTGGTTCGGGTTTTGTCCGGTTTAGTCCCTTGGTTTTATATATTTAATATATCAGTTAAATTAGTTAAACAAGTAACGTAATTAACGACTATTTAAATAATTAATTTTTATTTTTTTTTTTTTCTTATATTTTTTTTTTTTTTTTTTTTTTTTTTTTTTTTTTGTGTGTTTGTTTTTTTTTTTTGTTTTTTTCCGTGAAGTAATAAAAATGTATTCTTCGTGTATTAACATGTGTGTCCCCAATAGGCTCACGTGTTTCTAACGTATAACATGCGAAACCAAATCACATAATCCAACATATATAATCATATCGGATAGGGTCGAAAGACCCGTTATGATCTATATTGTTTTAAAGATTTGTCTATGACTTTGTCGTTCTGTGTCCGAGAAAATCCACTTTTGTAAATGATAAACAAAATAATTTTGATATAAATAAGTAACGTATCATTTGAGTGAACACATCTGTTTCTAAGCCCAACTAATATATTCATAAGTTAATTAAGTTCATTTGTGAAAAACTTTTTCATGACGAGAAATCCTTTTTATAAGTTAAAAGTTCCATCAGGTCTTAATCATTAACACTACTTATAAATTATTCTCAACTATCCGAGTAGTCATCTTTATTATCACTGGTAAAACAAAAGTTATTTTCAAAATTGTTAAAGTCTATTTTCTTCCTGATTCATATTGAACACTACTTAAATCTCTGTGGACGACCTAGTCTACTAAAATAGATTATACATATGTGGGTTATACTTTTTACACCCTGTGTGTCCCTATAATAAATTGGTATTTACATCATTAATAAATTTAAGCTTATAATACACATCAAAGATTTTGGCGCCTACTGCCGGGGATTTTTTAAAGTTCTGTAATCAACCTCTGGAAAATTATTTTAAAACCCCCCCCTCTTTTCAAAATCGCAGTACATTTTTCTGACAAACTGACCAAACAATTTCTCCTTTGGATCATACACGTGCTTTCAATTCGAACACTTGTTGAACCATTACCTGAACCTGAACGTACTCTGAATCGAAGACTCATCGATGAAACAAAAAAGTGCATTCGAGTCCAAAAGGAAACAAATCCCAACTCAACACCCAAGAATTGTCTACCGCCATTCTCAACATCAATTACTTCTGTTCACTATTCTTGATATTCTTCGAAATTATGATCCAATGGATGATGAACCCAGTGAGTCTAACCTGACCATGTTGTCGCTCTGACTCCCAGTTCTGCGATCACTATTCCTGAAACCGCTAACGAATTTGCCAAAGGTAACCACTTGACTCTCGTCAAAGGAAACCAATTTGATGGTAGAACCAAAACGGATCCTCATAAACACATTCATGTAATTCCTCGAATCTGAAATATTTTTAATACAGATATACCGAGAATAATTTTGTCCGCCTAATATTTTCCCACTATCCACTACTGGGGAACAAAAACATGGTTGGACTGAACTGCAATGAAGGAACTATCGAAACATGGGATGAACTTCAAACCGATTACATTAGCAGAATTATTTCCCCCAGCTCTTTTCGACCTACTCTTGAGAACGTGCCTTTTCTCAACATGAAAATGAATATCTAATCGATGCTTGGCTTTGTATGAAGGAAATGCTCAGAAATTGCCATGGTCATAATCTTTCCAAAGGCAATATTATCAAAATCTTTTATCATGGTCTCAACAAAATAACCCAAGAAGTTCTAAATGCCGCAGCTGGTGAAATTTTCCTCTATAACATACCAAATCAAGCTTATCAGCTTCTCGAAGATAAAGTCTTACTCAAGCTCGACAGGGCTAAAAATCAAAAAACCAAATCATCTCTTAAGAAAACCGTTGCTTTTGCCAATGAAGGTAACAATAATTTCGAAACTGACAAAATTATGGCCCGAATGGATGCCATGACTATAAAAATGGATGCTCAGTACAAAGAACTCCAATCTCATGCAAAAAAACCAACACCCGATCTTGACGTTGATGACATACCTATGTCTCGTGAAGAAGAGGCTAAATTTATGTAAACTTTCTGTAAGGCATGTTTTTTACAATGATTACCGCGACCAAGACTCGAATCACGATAATTGGCGTTTAAGCGGACGGAATGATTACAACCGAGACAACTACCAATCCAATACCGATGATAAATCCTATGATCTTCAAAGGCAATTTTACGATTTCATGAAATATCAGCAATAAACCAACGCTTTTGTCAAAAAGACATTCATGGACCTCAAAACTCAACTCAAAACATTAGCCAAAAATCATCAAGCTTCAATCCAAAACCTTGAAACTAAGTTCGACAGACTCGCTGACAAGTAATCTGGTCAACCTTCTAGATCTCTTCCGAGAAACACTCAACCAAACCCACGAGGTAACAACTCTATATCCTATCAACCACTACAATCTCATAATGAGCATGTGAATGCCGTATTCACAAGAAGTGGTAAATCCTATGATCCACCAGATAACCTAAATGATCAACAAAACAATTCTAAAACCCCTATCAACTTCGATAGCGATGATGAAGAAGATGAACCTGCACCACAACCAAAAACTCAACCTCCGAAACTAGTCAAAGAAACCCCGTTACCAAAACCATACAAACCAAAAAGCCCATATCCTCAATGCCTAAGGAAAGAAAAAATAGAGGCCCAATACGGAAAATTCCTCGACATGATCCGAGCCGTCCGAATCAACGTACCTCTTGTCGACGTCTTAGCCGGAATGCCTAACTATTGCAAATTTCTCAAAGAACTCATAAGCAACAAACACAAAATCGAACAGATTTCTGCCGCTTTTCTAAGCGATGAAAGTTCTGCCATTCTTCAAAACAAAGTTCCACCCAAACTTGGAGACCCCAGAAGTTTCCTTATTCCGTGTAACTTTAATAAAACTTTCTCATGTAATGCTTTAGCCGACCTTGGTGCTAGCATTAACCTTATGCCATATTCCTTATATGCGAAAATATCTCTCGAAACTCTTAAACCTACTAAAATGAGCGTAAGATTAGCCGACCGATCATTCCAATACCCTTTTAGAATAGCTAAAAATATGCTCGTTGAAGTTGGTAAATTCACCTTCCCTACGGATTTCGTTATTCTTGAAATGGAAGAAGATAGCAAAGTTTCTCTCATCTTGGGACGGCCCTTTCTTCACACTGCTGATGCAGTAATTCGAGTTTAACGGAAACAACTCAATCTTGGAGTTGGGACTGAACAAATGATCTTTACTATCGAATATGCCATTAAATACTCTTATTCAAACGATGATACCTGTTTTAGTATCGATGTTATCGATGAAATCTTAGAAGAAGATTTCGACGCTCTCCTAGATGAAGGAAGCAAAATCCTCCATTCCATCGAAGGAACCGTTATCGAAGAAAAAATCTTTTCTGAATTCAATAAATTCATAGCAATGGCTTCAAATGAAAACTACGACTCTGAGTCCGATGAAGTAGAACCGAAATTTGAGAAAATCACCATTAACACAGATTGTAAAATCAAGACATCTCTAGAAGAACCTCCTACGGATCTTGAACTCAAACTTCTTCCTGATAACTTGGAATATGTATTTTTGGAAGAACCATCTTTTCTTCCTGTAATCATATCCTCTCAACTCTCTACTCAAAACAAAAGCAAACTTGTATCTGTCCTTAAAAAACATAAAAAAGCATTTACCTGGAAAACAACAGACATTCCTGGTATCTGCCCATTATTCTGTAAACACAAGATACAACTTCTAGATGACAAAAATCCAGTTGTCCAAAAACAGAGAAGGTTAAATCCAAATATGCAAGAAGTTGTTAAGAAAGAAATTGTGAAACTCTTGATTACCGGTATTATTTATCCAATTGCCGATAGTTCTTGGGTTAGTCCTAATCACTGTGTACCAAAGAAAGACGGTATTATTATAGTCATAAACGAAAATGATGAACTTGTCCCAACAAGAACCGTTACTTGTTGGCGAGTATGCATTGATTATCGAAAACTCAATGAAGAAACCATAAAAGATCATTTTCCTTTGCCGTTTATGGATCAAATGTTAGAAAGACTCACAGGAAATAAATATTTATGTTTCCTCGATGGTTTTTCTAGATATTTCCAAATCCCTATCGATCCTATGAACCAAGAAAAAACAATGTTCACATTTCCCTTCGGTACATACGCTTATAGGCGAATGCTTTCGGATTATGTAATACTCCAGCTACATTTCAAAGGTGCATGTTAGCAATCTTTCATGACATGATTGAAGAATCCGTCGAAGTATTCATGGACGATTTCTCCATCTTTGGACACTCTTTCGACAAATGCCTAAACAACCTCGATAAAATACTCCAGCGTTGTAAAGATGCTCATCTTGTCCTTAATTAGGAAAAATGTCACTTTATGATCAAAGAAGAAATTGTGCTTGGACACAAGGTGTCTAGCGCAGGACTTGAAAAGCAAAAATCAACGTAATCTCAAAACTTCCACCCCTACTAACATCAAAGGTGTTAGAAGCTTTCTAGGACATGCCGGTTTTTACCGAAGATTTATTAAAGATTTTTCAAAAATTACCCGACCTCTAACTAAGCTGCTCAAAAAAGATACTCCATTCGAATTCAATGATGAATGTCAAAAAGCATTCGAATTATTAAAAGAGAAACTCATATGTGCTCCTGTGATCGTAAGCCCAAACTGGAATCTTTTGTTTGAACTTATGTGTGATGAAAGTGATTTCGTAGTTGGAGATGTCTTAGGTCAAAAAGATGGTAAAAACTTTCACCCAATCTACTTCGCAAGCAAAACTCTGAACCTAGCTCAACAAAAATACACCATAACCGAGAAAAAACTTATGGTTGTAGTTTTTGCATTTGACAAATTTAGATCCTATCTTATACTATCAAAAACTATTGTTCACACTGATCACTCAGCTCTTAAACATCTGTTTAAGAAACAAGACTCAAAACCCTATCTTATTCGATGGATTCTACTCCTACAAGAATTTGATGTAGAAATCAAAGAAAATAAAGGTACAGAAAATGTTGCTGCTGATCATTTATCTTGGATTGACAATAAGGAGACAAGTGATGATAGTGAGGTTGACAACAACTTTCCTGGAGAAACCCTTATGGAAATTAACACCAGAGATGAACCATGGTTTGCAGACTTTGCAAACTATTTGGTGGGTGATATTATACCAAAAGGGATGACGTACCAACAAAAGAACAAATTATTCTCTGACCTCAAACACTACTTTTGGGAAGAACCTTATCTTTTCAAAGTATGTTTTGACGGTACGATCAGACGCTGTGTATCTAGACTAGAAACCCGAACCATTTTAGATCAATGTCACCACGGATCAGCCGGTGGACATTATGCACCAAACGTAACCGCTAAAAAGGTCCTAGATTCAGGTTTTTATTCGCCAACAATCATAAAAGAAGCCCATACTCTAGTTCGACTTTGTGAAGCATGCCAAAAGACGGGAAATATATCAAAACATGATGATATGTCCTTAACCAATATTCAAGTATGTGAAATTTTCAATATATAAGGTATCGACTTTATAGGATCATTCCCAAAATCACATAAGTTTGAATACATTCTTGTCACTGTCGATTACGTATCTAAATGGGCCGAAGCTCAAGCTTTAGCAACTAATGATGCCCGAGTTGTTATTACTTTTCTAAAGAAACTATTCTGTCGTTTTGGAATGCCCAACGTGTCTCTACATCACACCACCCTCAAACAAGTGGTCAAGTTAAAATCACAAACATAGCCCTTAAAAGAATTCTTAAAAATAATGTTAAAGATAATCCTGCTATTTGGTCATGAAAACTTGATGACGCTCTGTGGGCTTTTCGCACTGCTTATAAAACACCAACCGGAACAACACCATACAAACTCATATATAAAAAGAACTGTCACCTGCCATTTGAAATTAAACACCGTGCATACTAGGCACTTAAGAACTGTAACCCAGATCTCATTGTTGGTGGTGAAAAATGAATGTTCCAATTACACGAATTAGATGAACTTAGATATCAAGCCTATGAAAACTCTCGACTGTATAAGGCAAGAACCAAAGTCTGGCACGATAGAAAACTAAGAATGAGAAAATAATTCAAACATGGAAACAAGGTTATGCTTTTTCACTCAGAATGTAAATTCGAACAACCGAAACTCTGATCTCGCTGGCTAGGACCATACGTAGTGAAACATCAATATCCATCCGGATATGTTGAACTATATGGAAAATATGGAAAAATTTTTATTGTTAATGGCCTTCGACTTAAATTATATCATGAAGAAGAAGAAGATTATAATGACCAAAAGGAAGCAGTCACTTCCTTCTTTCCCAAAGAATGAACTCCTAAAGCAGGAGTCTAGCTAATGACTCTCTTAAAAAATTAAGCGCTTCTCGGGAGGCAACCCGTGCTTTACTTAAGTGTGGAGGAGTCCCTCCTCCATACAACTCCATTCGTATCCTTTATTTTTCTTTCTAAAAAATATATAAGAAAAAACCTCAAAAATATTTTCTTTTTTTGTGTTTTTGTGTGTTTACTTTTATGCAGGTAATATAGCTTAAAGATTGGAAAATTATAAAGTATGCTCAAGGATAGCTCTCTCGCAGCTATATATCTCTATACCCCGGGAAGTACTAATTTTCCCTATTCTCTAGTTTATCAGTTATCACATTGAGAGCAATGTTTAACTTAAGTGTAGAGAGGAGCCAAATAGGAAAAATTAATTATATCTCTCCATGTTTGCCCTGCCAAAAATTTCTAACTGATATTTTACGAAAATCTTAATATATATGCTTTCAATATAAAAAATGCTCTTAGTAAGGCAAGTCCACCAGGATTGACATTATAACTAGCACAACCTAGTCTACTAATTTGTGAGAATTATAAGCCTTAAAAAATATTCAGCTACCCACCTTTGGTACCTAAGATAATTGATGCATTTAGCCTGTTCGAGTTAAGGTTTGAATGCAATTTCAAGTGTCTCATCCATCGTTACGGTTGTTTATTTGTAATTTGTCGCCTTTTCTGGAACAGTGGTATTGGTTGATAATTATATTCGAGTGAGCCGGTAATTTAGAAGCTCTAGAACTTGTGCTTGATCATCATTTACTAGACCGAAGCCTGATCAATCATATGTTATTAATTCCGCAAGTTCCTGTTCATGCATGCACTCCCTTTAGTGCTAAGTTGCTGAAGTACCTAGGTGAAGAAGTCAAAGTTAAAAGAAGAAGTTCTGTGCCAAGCCTTAGTTATCATTTTGGTATGAAAAAAAAGAAGATAAAAATATATATAGTAGTTCAAAGAAATAAAGGCTTAAGTTTCGGCACATGAAGATTTGTATATGCTATTATCCCTCATCAGTATCAAGTTCCGCCCTTCGGTCATGTTTATGTGTCAAGTACAAGCTTATGGTAGTTGTCTAGATTATATCTGTGCAAATTGAGTGTCTTCACAAAAAAATTATAAACCCTATCTAAGTGACTCGAGTGAATTACAAAATCAAACACATTCCCTTATGAGGTGCTATGTTATATGTTTATGCCTGAAAAGTTAATCAATATGCAAACTCTTGCTAAAAATCTAAATTTTCTCCACGTCACGATAAATGATGTTATTTTCTCGCTTTGATTGCTTAAGGGCAAGCAATAGTTAAATGTGGAGGGATTTGATAACGCCTAAATTATACATGTTTTTAGTGGTGTTATTTATACATATTTTATCATTTCTCGTGAACTTTCAATACTTAATAGGATGAAATACTTGCAGGTTTACTTGAAGACATCCCGAGCTCAAAATAAACAAAGATCAAGTACTTATAAACTTTGAAAATCAAGATACATAAAAAAGATAAAGTCTCAAGCTGAAAAGTGAAATTGTGCTCCACACGTACCCAATGTGCGCCGCACTTTTTCTCAAAGCCAAAGAATTAAAGACTCAATCAAAATAATGCATTAACTCCCTAAGTACGCCGCACAAATTACTTTGTGCGCCGCACTTCTCATCTGGCTACGAAAATTAAATGAAGTCATAAATACTGGCGCATTAACACCCCATGTGCGCCGCACTTTCACCCCAAAATCAACCTATTAATAGGAGACAAATTTTCACCACAAATCATCCCTTCATACTCATTTCCCTCATATCACACACACTCTCTCTCACCCTTATGATATCCTAAATCATTTACAACGCTTCTCCCAAACATAAACACCATACTTTTTGAAGATTCAAGATCAAACAACCAAGAACGAAGAAGAATATCATCTTAGTTTATTGAAAGAATGAAGTTTCTTGTTGAATCAAGTTATGTTATGAACTACATAGCCATGAGAGGCTAATTCTCTCATGACTACTCTGTGAAGTTATGATAATGAATAAGTGTTTGGTATGATTGTGATCTCATTAATCTCAAGCTTATGTTGCACCAATATTATATCTTATCTTGTCGGTTTTGCTTATCAACTTAGATTATATAATCATATCGGTATAGGTCGAAAGACCCGTTATGATCTATACGGTTTTAAAGATTTATCTATGGTCTTTATCGTCTATGTCGAGAAATCCACTTTCGTAAATTGTTAAACAAAATAAGCTTTGATATAATAAGTTAAGTGGATCATTTGAGTGACACATATGGTCTAGCCAATTAAATATAAGTCTTAAGTTAATTAAATTAATTTGTGAAAATGTTTTCTGACGAGAAATCATTTTTATAAGTTAAAAGTTCCATCTTGGAGGTCTTAATCATTACCACTACTTATAAATGATTTTTAACTATCCGAGTAGTCATCTTTATTATCACTGGTAAATCAAAAGTTATTTTCAAAATTGTTAAAACCTATTTTCTTCCTGATTATTTGAACACTACTCAAATCCCTATGGACGACCTGGTCTTACCTAAAAAAGATTATACTATATACGTGGGTTATACTTTTACCCGTGTGTTTTCCTATAATAAAATTCGTATTTTCAGTCATTATAAATTTAATGCTTTTAAAACACATCAATGTGTTGATGTATGTATGCGTTGATGAGTTGTGGTCACGAGTAACTTGTACATTTTACGTTATATATTACAAGTTACTTGTTTGTCATTATTAAAACCTAAGGGACTATTTAGTGTAAACATCGTAATATTTGCTCTAACAATATTTAAGCATATAATTACGCATACTCATCGTACAATAAATTGCACCTTCTTGATCAGAGCTTGCGTTGAGAACATACCGAATACTTCAAAGTGTGGTAGAGAGATCTGAAATGAGACAAAGAGAAGACGCTTCGGTTAGTCGGAGCACAGAGTGGATCCTGCGAACTAACTCCGATGTGAGAGTAAGTTGACATGTAATGTGGTATGTATTTTAGAGAAAGAAAGTAAAGAATGAGTGAAAAACATACCTGAAATGTACAAATGAGTCGGCTATTTACAGGCAAACTTTATGAATGACCTAAATCCTCTCATGTGTTTCAATCAGATAGGCCGAGGGAGGCACGACCTCTTTAGTCAATGAGAGGGCGTCTGTCGAAGCTCCTAGATCATGCCCATGTGTGGCCGTTTGCACGAACAGAAATAAAGGACAACTGTTATCCCTTGTTGGGTCCATAAGATATTTTGTTTTATCTTTAATACGAAGCATTGTTCCTGTCAGAGGCTTTGACTCCTCGGAAGCTTGGGCTCCGTTGGGGGTAGACTTGGTTGTCTATTGGCGGATTCCTTTACGGTGGCTTAGTAGTTTTACGCCATTGTCACTTTGAAGTGTCACGTGTATAACATCGGAGGTTAGGCTCCGGCCGTAAGATGAGGTACATCATCACATACTCTCCCGTCCCAAAATAATTGTTCTCTTTTGACTTTTTAAAATTTTTTTATCAACTTTAATTTTTAATATTTTTGTTTTTATATATAATACTTAATAAATTTATACCAATGAAAAATATATTTAATATCAATCTATTCGTATATTTTATATCAAGTATTATATATAACACAAATAAAATTTTTAAAATTAAAATTAAAAAAAAAAGACATCAATGATTAAAAAAGAACAATTATTTAATACTTAATCATGTAAATCGATGCATGCTAATATTGTATTTTTTTTATTATTAATGTTACTTGTCATACAAACAAGGGAAGTCTTTGATTACTCATTAACCATGTGTTACCCGTGACGTCAGAGAATCCCCCAGAGTGTCATATTCCTTTCTTTCGTAAAAAGAATGAAAAGTTGATTGTTCAACAATTAAAAAAAACAATTAAAACTTCATCAGAGAAGGTACAATAAGCATGTCTATCCAAATCATTAATCAGTCGTGATTTCTAGACCACAAGCCAGTTAGTCATTATTTAATTAAAATGTTATGTTTAATAACTTTTATATAAATATTTGGTCGTTTATATCACTGGGCAACGAAGAGTAGATAAGCAAGTTAGCTAGTAACTGGTAGAAATGTTACGTTTTTAAAATCATGTAACGCAAGCGATGAAGAAGGAAGGAAAGCTATAAGTATACATGCTTGATACAACTACGAACGATTATATATGATCGACTTTATCAGTGACGGATCGTTATTGAAGATCATATGCATGGTTTCATAGAAGAGTTATGGAGCACATCATATGATATAAAGAACGTCATAATCGATCTTGAGAACTTGTTAATTGTCATTTACCAGTGTTGTTTAGTATCTAATAGATACTAAATATTATTGTTTTTTTTCTTTTTCTTTCTGTTGGCAATAGATTGCAAGCTTAAGTTGACAAATACAACTCAAAGAATTTATGAGATAACAAGTACTTGAAAATTAATGAATCAAAAGGGTTTGGTTCCTTGCAAAGCTATAGTTAAATCCGTGTTTGATAAAAATCAATATTTGGCTAAAAGTGCCAAAACTTGCATATATTAAATGATCGAAAGTGGATCAAACATTGCTTCGGAAATTACGTTTCCATGCATCTCAAACATGAGGTATTGCAATGATATGTTGATGAGTTCAAGCTTCGAGTTTTGGGTTCGCTTTGGTGAATTCGGTACAAGGGGTTTGCATCAATCAGGCTAACCAGCTAACGAGGAGTTGACGTTGCAATTATCATCTAATTCGAGAAACTTGAGTTGACGAACACAAAAACGCCAAAACCGAACGCGATAAATACACGTGTGTTCATTTTATTTTCTAAAATGCGTAACTTTCAGTACATCAAAATACTAGCAAAATAAAACGACTATCATGACACGCCCAAATTATACTTTATTTTTATAGGTCTAGCATATTATTTCTTCACTAAAATAAAATAAAATAAAAAAGTAATAATATTCAACGTTCAACTGCAAATGTAAGACTAAAAAAAGACTGCAACCACCATCATAAAATAAAAGCAGATAATTTTGACAATTAAGAAGGGGAATTAAATTTTGTGTATTCAACATAATTTGAATATATTTGAAATTAAAATAACAATTTCTAGAAAGCAACATTAGGTTAGTAATGCCACCTCATCACTTAGCAATTAGAGTTTGGCACCACCTAGTTAAGTAGTTATGTTAATCCACATAACATAAATACTTGCAAGTATAGTTTACTTTTATTGAGTTTAGCTATTTAATCCTAATATATGCATTACAAGATAAAATATTAGTTTTTGTTGAAGAAGTTAAGGTTATCATGTTTTCATATGGTTTTTTTTTTGTATCTTTTAGAAAATTGGTTTGAAAAAAGATTTTGTTTGCCAACTCTTAGTTAATTTCATTTCTTAAGCTACCAAGATCTCTTGATGTGTTCAAAACTTCAAATATGTCAATCTCATGTAAGGATTAAAGAAATATCCATAAATCAATCTTATAAAAGATTTTGACTTGTCTAATTTGGAAGCCTCTAGGACTTCAACCAAACGCCCTTTAAAAGTTCATTTTCTTTCACAAAATTTCATTCGAACTTTAAAGTCTATTTCAATTCTCTTTGTACCTCTTACCATCATTCTCTCACATACAACCTTAAAACACAAACAAACTAACACATGGGCACTTTGGTGGGACATGTTGCACCAGGATTTGGTTTTCTTGTCATTGGTTTATGGCACCTTATTAACCATATCAAACTTCATGTTCAAAACCCCAAAACATACCATTCTTTGCCATGGTTTCCCTCTACCAAAATAAGGTATTTAGAACTTTTTTTGATCATGGTAGGTTGCACTATGTCCATAGCCATGGAACTATTTATTGGACCAGAACGGCACCAGCCGTTTGACACGGATGGTACCATTCCGTCCAATCATCTCCACAACTTTGAACACTCGTTCATTTCCATGATGTTTTTTGTATATGCTGCTTTTGCAATCATACTAGACAAGTTTGTGCCAAAAGTACAATATGAGTTGACACAATTGCTAGGAGGCATTGCATTCGCGCAACAACTCCTTCTCTTTCACCTACATTCAGCTGATCACATGGGCGTCGAGGGACAATATCATATGCTTCTACAAATACTCATTCTTATCGCTCTCATAACCACGCTTATGGGCATAAGCTATCAGAAAAGCTTTTTAGTTAGCTTCATAAGGTCCATTAGCATATTTTATATAGGTCTTTGGCTCATGGTCATGGGCTTCATGCTTTGGACAAAAAGCTTAATTCCTAAAGGTTGTTTCTTAAACTTGGAAGAAGGTCATCATGTAGTCCGATGCCATGGAGATGAAGCCTTGGAACGCGCCAAATCGCTAGTGAATATTCAATTTAGTTGGTACTTAATATGGGTTATAATTTTTGCCATGTCGCTTTATGTATCTATGCATAAAATCTATGAACGAAGAAACGAGTACCAATCACTTACAATATTTGATCAAGATCAAGAACTTGTAGACCAAGATATCGAGGCTCTAAAGAGCTCAACACACAAATTCGACCAGTCGAAGAGTTTTCTTCAAATGGAGAAATCTTTCGCTCCAATCGACATGGAAAGGTAGACGGGTAAAAAGGAACTTCAAGTTTAAGGAAAAATTGATGTGATTATATGGTTTGAATTGATTGATGGCTTTATTTTGCTTTAGGTTTGGTTCATTTTTTCTTATTTCAACACGTAGAAGTTCAGGATAGTAACGTTCATATGAACTATCAATTTGTAAAGGGTACTCTATGTTGTAATATTAGCTTGAAGTTTAATATATTTTCAAGTTTAAAGGTTTTGTTAATGACGGTAATTAGTCGCGGTTAACATGATAATCTATTTAAACACTTCCTTCCTCATTATTGCTAGAATCCCTCTTGAATGAACATATATTTAAAGTTGTCTCGTTAACGCATGGTTTATATGATAAGTATATATGTCACTATCTAATAGAGTAACAACCTCAAACTACTTAATTATTTAATCTTTTCATATATAAAGTTGATTTTGATAGTTTTGACTCAGATAATTTTAATACTTGTAGACCTTCGAAACCCTATTTCTAATTATAACCTTCAATTCATTTTTAGACCTTCGAACACCAAATGTTATAGTATTATATGTGCATGCATTAAACCAAAAATTGAGTAAAAGATTCACGTGGCCAGCAAGAAATGAATTCAAAGAGACATTTTTTTTTTTTTTTTTTTTTTTTTTTTTAGTGATGATTAGAGATTCAAATTGTTGATGCTCGAACCTTCATGACACTCGTGATTAATATAAAACATGAATTTGCAGCCTCTAATAACTTAAACTATAATCGATTTAATTGGATTATTTAGATTATTTTATTTTGTGGACTGTTAGGTAACCATATAGCCTTTCAAGAAAACAATTTAAAATTAGAGTTAGTGAATTTTAAATCGATTGCTATATTTATACATAAACTACTCAAACACGGTAGCATATTAGTAACATGTTTAGAAGTGCAACACGATTCGGTTTGCTATGATTATGATTAGAATCGGTATGAATCCTCCCGAAGATTCGTGTGCGTATGTATACTTACGTATAGAATGTGTTTGACATAATTAGCAGCAGTGAAAAACAGTCGCTAAAAAAAAACCACAATCGGCGACGAATTTATCCCCGGCGACCACTAAATGACAAAAAGTCATCTGATGTGGCACTAATTGAGTAAGACTTTTTAGTCAAATTTGTCCGACAATTTCCCGGCGACATATCGCCGGAGATACTTTGTGTGAAGTTTGACCAAAAAAGTCACCAAATATGTTGGCTGTAACCTTTCCCGCTCAATTTTCCCCGGTGACATGTCGCCGGGGAATACTTTGGCCACGGTTGACTGTGTTTAACAAAAGTCATTAGCTGATGACTTTGAGGGGGTGACGTGTCAAACAGTTTCCTCGGCGCAGTGGTGACTCAAGCGTAAAGCATGTAAAGCTAGGGCTTTAGACCCTCAATTTTTTAAGGCCCCATAGTTTCTAAGACTTTGTATATATATAAAGTTAGTCACATGTTTTTTTATCGTCATCTTTGAAGATCCGATTATTCAAGGCCCCAATTAGCTAATAAATATGAAATAATCAAAGTTTTTGGCTTTTTTCTTTTTATTTTTCATTTTTTTAGCATACGATTTGTAGAAGTTTAAGCCCGAATATATTAAGTATATAAAAGAACCAAATGTTAAATTAAGTCATGTGATAATAACCATTTAACCATTTACATTGATTGATGAATGAACGTTTATTTTTTCACACCCACAAACATACTTTCACTCTATATAGCTTTCTCTCATCTACTCATGTATCATTCTTCAATCGATAGTTACTTTTAAGGATGCTTTAGTTTTCGCTAAAAAAACATACGTGGAACGGAAACTGAAAGGAAAACGAGTAGTTTGTAGAAATAGAAAGTATGATGATGATGTTGACAATGAAACTATAAAAACAAGTGAAAGAGACTTTTAAAATCGAATATTTCTTATACATTAAAGATCAAGCTATTTCATCACTTGAAAGTAAATTTAATCAAATTAGATTGTATAAGGTATCTTTAGTTTACTACTATTTAATATTAAAAATTTAAAATCCCTAGATAATAACAAGCTATAAATATAGTTGTTTGAACCTTAAAAGGTCTTTAAGTCATATTATAACAATTGTTTGGGTATTCACGATATAGATATATATTTGAAACTAAGAGTTTTTAAGGAAGTTATGCGTGTGAAGAATTGATACATCGATTGATATACGTAATCAAATTATATATAAACTATTTCCGTAATACTTAACGGGTGTATAGAATAATGTTAACCTGTTCAGTAATAGTTCTTTAGGAGAAAAAAATATTTCAAAGCTTCAAGCTAAATAAAAGTTATCAACGATCTAAAGTGTTACTAAAAGATTAGATTTATTAGTTCAATCATCAATTGAAAAACAAATTATCAATTGAAAATGATATATTATACTATATTGATTTTGAGAAACTAATAAAAAGATTGCATATAAAAACTTGAAAAAGAAATTTTATATAAATGATTTTTCGACAGGTTACTTTGATAAAAAGGCCCCGTCTTAAGACTTTGCTTTAGGCCTTCGAAGAGATTGAGCCGCCCCTGCCCCGACGACATGTTGCCGGGGATACTTGTTGACTTTTGTTGACTGAAGTGATTAACTAATGAGTTTGAGGGGTGACGTGTCCTAAACTATCCCCGGCGACATGTCGCCGGGGAAAATATGTTGACTTGGCTGACTAAAGCTACTAGTTTAATGATATATGATTATTATTTGTAATTATATATTGTATAAATAATAATTATATAAAAAAAGAACTCCGTTTTCTTGGTTCGGTCCGTTTTCTCGATTCGATCTGATATTTTAATTAAATTTTCTAGTTGAACATGATATACCGTATACTTTTTCAGGATGCAGAATCATCAAGTAACACAAAAATAAACATTCATTTAGTTAAATATTATACATACCACAAGCGAGGCCTTAGACCGATAATCATATGCGACTTAAATATTATACATACCATAAACGTTCAAACATTGAAGCATACAAATTACATTAAAGCATACGAATTACATTAGAAATCGATAAAAGTTTAAACATTTACACTAGAAATCGATAAAAGTTTAAACATTGAAGCATGCGAATTACATTCTAAATGACAAACTACTCCAAAGCAAGTTTTCCCATGTCATTGTAAACTTCGTGAAGTAGTGCAGTTGAATTAAGTATGTGTTGTTCGGATGCATATACATTTCCACTGTTGCCTCGAGTACCTTTATTTTTCTAAGCAAGAGCTTGATGTTTGAGCACTCTGCATTTCTTGAATGTCTCGGAGAATAGTTTGGAGGTGTTGAAGGTCTTAGAGAATATCTTGGAGGTGTTGAAGGTCGTGGAGAATAACTTGGAGTATTTGAAGCTCGAGGAGAACTGACGAGTAGACGGACTCGTTCCTCTTTCCATTAAAAAAAATTCACATCCAAAATATTCTTCCCGAAGTTGTTAAAGAGTAAAGAAATCAATTTTTAACAACTAACCAGATTATTTGTATATTACACAGACAAAAAACATGTGATTGTTCACCTTTGATCTTGGACATTAGTTTACCATGGGTTTTAGGTTGATACGATTCTCGCAGAACTACATCTCCGGCTCCACAACGACACACAAAAGCTTCATATGGCACTATCTTCATAATAATAGTGTGATCTGTTGGTGGTTGTGATGGTAAGAGTGTGTGTGATATGTTGGTGGTTGTGAGGATAATATATGCTTTTATGGTAAAAAAGAGTACTTGGCGGGAGTTTTTGTCAGAAGTTTTTGGCGGGAGCTCTTGGCTCATCCTTTAAATATCTAATATACAACGATACCATCTCGACTCATCCGTGAAACATCTAATGTACAACCATACCATCTCGACTCATCCGTTGAAAATCTAATGTACAACCATGCCATCTCGACTCATCTGTTGAACATCTAATGTACAACCATACCGTCTTGGATATGCGTTTGGTTTTGCGGATATGTTATAATATATGCGTTTGAATATGTTGTGCGTTTGGTATTTGTTTTATTGAATGTTTTAAGATTTTAGTGATTAATTTCAGAAAATCCGCGTCTAAAGTTAATCATCCTATAGAAAACCCATCCGAAATTAATTATTAGAAATTAATTTAAGAAAGTCCCCTGTTTGGGACTGCTTTTTGAATGTTTTGTCTTAATTAGGATATGAATGCGTATAACAGGTTTACTATTTGAGATTATTTCGACACTGTTTCTCCTTTACTCCTATGAATATGTCTTTAAACACATATTTGGGGAGTTAAGGGGAAATGCTGTCGAAATTTTCTCAAATAGTAAATTAGATATACACATTCATATATGAGACGAATCATTCAAAGAGTGGGTTATGATTTCCTTTCATAGTTGCACTAGGTGAACAAAACAACTCGTATTCCTCGTTTGAATGTGTTTAGTTAAGTGCATATAATAACTAATAAAACATAGTTATGGTAATTGATAAGAGTTGGACCTGTTTAGGGCGCACTGAAAAAGCATTTTTTTACTGGTCTTAAGAAATTCGTCGAGCATTGCAAGCCGTTATTGAATAGTTCTAGAAATATAAAATGTCCATGCAAGTCTTGTCGTAATGTATCTTTTTTAAGCATCAAGAACCTTTCACAACACATTACGACTAATGGGTGGGACCCAAGTTATAAAACATGGTCTAACCACGGTGAACCGAATCTTCCTCCGCCAGTAATACATAACACAACACAACCTCAGATGAGTGATATAACAGCGTGCCTTAATGATCTTAGCTATATTCCTCTGAATAATGAACAAAATGAGCCATCTCAAGGAGATATTAGTGAGATAAGTAACGAACCGACTCAAGCTAAACGTAATGAGTTTGAAGAGTTATATGTTAGTGCTAACGAGGAGCTGTACTCGGGTTGTGACTCTGTGACTCGATTAGACTTTATGGCAAAGTTTATCCATTTTAAGGTTAAAGGTAAATTGACTGATTCTATATTCAATGAAATGCTAGAGTTTTTCCAAATGGTATTCCCCCTCAGTAAAGGATACAAGCTTCCACCATCATACTATGCAATAAAGAAGACATTTAAAATGATCGGGTTAGGGTATGAGTCGATACATGCTTGTGTAAATGATTGCTTCTTATTTCGGGGCAAAGATAACAAAGATAAGTAGTTCTGTCTGGTGTGTAACACGTGTAGGTTCCCAATTTCATACACTTATGATCTTAGAGAGAGAAAGTTAGAGAGAGAGAAATGGTTGGGAGAGAACTAGAGAAAAACACACTAAGTTGTGTGTGTCAAATGATTTTTCCAACACCCTCTCCATGTGTGGAGAGGGTTTAAATAGTTCTTACAAAGATGCCCCATAAAACGGGCTGCGGTGTGGGCTTACAGTGGGTAAAGACCCGACCCACACCATAAATCAAACGATAACTTAATAAAACTACGAGCTATGTTAATACATGAAAATACATGGGGGTGACCGAGTCTTTTTCTTAATACCTATCAATCTCCCCTAAGGGAGGTCACCCAGAAATACACAATTTGAATTTTAGCATTCTTGAGATTTTCTTCTGACTTTAGCCTCGTTAGAATTTGATTCTTCAATTCATTGACTTCATTTGTACATCTTTGTGTGGTACCATTGTGCTTTGTTCTTAGACTTGTGTGATATTTGGTTGTAATAGCTTTATATATTGTTTGGTGGGATTTGTGGATTGCTTTCTTTGAGATCATTCAGCACAGTAAATCTCTTAATTCATCCTTTGTTGTGAAGTATTGCTCCATTGTGATGTTGTGACCTTCGAAACCGGCATGCTCAACTTTTCTGGATCATGATAGCAAGATCAGAGGTAGCGGAAGCTGTGTTGTAAGTCTTTCAACTACATGATGTATTTGATTAGGAATATGAGAGTGGCGGAGGTTGTGGTTGTGAATTGACATGCTTTGTCCACGCAGTTGATATCGTCGAGATTCTGCAGGTATATGTTAGTAATAAACACAACAAAAGTGTCTTTGTTCACTTTCGTATTGAATAAGGTTTGCAAGACTCTCGGTTCCAGTTTGTCAGTATAAATAGACTGCCTAGTGATCTAGATAGATTTCCTATGAATCTCTTGACTGGGTGCGAAAGTATGCGCTGCGTTCTCAACCGGAGGTCTCAAAGTAGAACAATGCACAGAAATGAAGTGAACCAGAGGGATTAAACCCACTGATTAATGAGAAAATTGATTTGAAAATCAGTAGAGTGTCATCTGGAAAGATTTTTGTGACACATCGAGAGTTTTAGAATCTAAAGATCAATATTCATCAGAAACACGTTTGTTTTGATAGATATAACACATTCCGATGTGCTAGATAATTCAGTTGTTGAACATTCGAAAGGTTTTTCAAAAACTTATCGTCAATTCACTTCATGGAACAGTTTGATTCATAAAGAATCGCCACAAAGCGTTTTTTCAAGTTGTCACAAGCTTGATCCTCAAGAGGATCTCACAGTCATCCTACCAAGAGCTTGTTTAAATGTTGGCTCTAGAAGGCAATTTCCAATCTTCATTGTGATTACTTTCGTATCCTCGGATGTTTTGGCAATAACACAGAGGATAATGCGAGATGGACTCTTAAAATCTTTCACTCGTCTCAGTGTGTGAGAAACAAGCACAATATGGATTAATGTCTAACGAGATTTTGGGATGATTCGCATGGCTTAGACTCAATAGTGCATTTTTTTTTTGGTTTTTGGTAGTGGAGGTGGAGGGACTGAGCCACCTTTTCAATATCATCTAGCTCGGAGTGAGAGTTAGAGACAGATAGAAATGTATTGATCTCCGTAAAGAAATGAAACAAGAATCTTTGAAGGGATCTTGAGTGGCTAGGTAGGGTTCTGTGCAGTCGTCTCACTGGGTCCATGATACTTGTCTTCAATGTCAGGAATCAACCATGTGATCTACAGCTATGTAGTGACCGGTTTTTACTAATGTTTAGGAGGGTCTGCTTTTTTCAACCTTTATCTTAACATTCTTTTTCATTATTCAACCCCTTCAGGCTTACCAAGATCTTCATTCGAGTACCTTGTTGTGTTTATTCCAGTATCTAGCTCTATCTCAGTACAGCCCTAATTCCCTTTTCCTCACATAACTCCTTTTGTAATCATACTAAAGGACATCTACACTAAAAAAACTAGTGGATTGTCCCTGGGTTAATCCATTTTTTTTTTTCCCGGGGGGGTGGGGGCTCTGGCGGGATAGTGGGGAAAACAGTGTACTAACCATACCATCGTATAACTCCATTAATGGAAATACATGGTCGGTCTTTTGGTACAGTTCACCTTCGCCATAAAACCATTTGAAAATCAATCAAGGTACTTGTGATATAGATATCAAAGCCATTGTATCTTGATTGTTTTGAATTTATGAAACTGCTCCCCCTCAACATGTGCGTCGATATTCGAAATTGTTTGGCACATGGAGGGAGGAGTACCTGCTTGAGTCTTAATAGTTCACACTTTTATCAGTCTTAATATTAAATCTTTATTATCTCCTCTGATCATAAAAATTTCAAACCCTTTGAGATTTAGGATCTCAATTGATTTAAATATGTTAGAAAATTTAGGAGAAAATATGGTCTGATTAAATACAAGCCGATATTGGAACCTATAAATGCTCCCCTCAATTAATGAGGGACTCTGTTAGTGTCAGTTATGATGAGTTTTCATAAAATTATTTGGAGTTTACGAGAAACTAGTTGAAAATTTCTTTAAACTGACACATAACAATGATTATCCACAAATACTTATGATGTACAAGAATTGGTATGAGACAGGACCTGAAAATATTACACTTTAAGGGCATTGTCAGTTATCTGGTCCTTGTTAGCTATCTGTAGTCCCACCTGGTCTCGATACTTCTCCAGATGGAAGTTGTCTTAGCTTTCCCCGAACCCGCAATCCTTTATTTGAAAAGACACAACAAATAATTCGAAGTACACAATAATTTGAAATCATAACTTCAAAGTCAATTAAGTTCCTGATGAGCGTATCTTTCCTTACAAAATAGTGTATGATATAGAATTGAAACACCAAGTTAGCTAAGTCTTGGATGTCATATTATTCCCTCTATCAGCGTATTGATAATACCTAAGTCAACTTAGTCTTAGATGTAAACATTTCTTCCTGCAGGATACTGACTATCTAAAGGAATCATCATACTTATCAAACCTATGTGTACCTCTTTTGACAATACATTCTACTCCTTTGAAAGTAAGCTTAGAAGATTAATGATAGGGGACAATACTAATCGTAATCAGAAATATCCTTCAACTTCAAGGCTTCTAAAATACATATATTTCAAACATAACTAAGCATTTTAAAACTATGAGGTCGTTGGCAATTATTGATCGAAGTATAGTTATAAGCCTAAGTCATAGTCTTGAAATTATAATTTAAGACTCTAAGTTTAACAACTTATGACAAATGAAGCCCTTGGAGTTAAAACTCCCCCTCAAATTATTGTCTGTTAAGTTAAAACTTTTTCCATATAATTACCGTGACATGTTGAAGATAATTCGAAAACACTTTCTCCCCCTCGAACAAAGACCCGTATTTATTTAAAGATCTATTGTATTATCTGAATGTGGTCGAGATTTCTTGAAATCTGTTTGTAGTGTCGAAAATTGTTCTGATTTGATTAGTACACTTTTCAAATGATTAACCCGAACTTGATTTATGAAATCAATAATTTTGAGAAAAAATCGTCCGGGTTTTAAAACATATACCACTAGCAATCTAGAACCTTTCTGATGTACGTTAAACGAGGTAAGTACCTAATTGCCATATGTTTCATTCTAAGTCCTAAAGGTTGAATCACATAACATCTAAAGTCTAAATGAGTTAAAATTAATTAACTCCCCTTTAAATCATGATTAGGTTATTGTCAACCTTTTCCGTTTACTTCTTGATTATTCAAAAAAGATCATTTTGACAAGAATTATTTGCAACATTTATCCCCCTCAAATAATGTCCACGTTTTCTATTTAAAGAGCTTGGTAGACATTGTTTGTGTGATAGAAAATTCTTTTAAATCTTTTCTATGAGAGTTAGGATGGACAGATTAAGTTTTGAAAAAGAAACACCTTTTCACCATGGTTAAACACAAATAATTTTGAAGAATCATAGGAAGAAAAAATTTGGTTAAAAGAAGAATTCTTTCTTTATCAAGAAATAATGCACTGAGGCGTACATTAGATCGAGGGTGCATGGATATGACGTAATCCATGCCCGGGAGAACTTAATCACCCGTTGTTAGGAACAGCCGTCTTTTTGGCGACGTGCTTTCCTCATTTTGAAAACCGGGTTGCATATCAGAAATAATAGCAAGCCATTTTTGACATGTTTTGAAAAACATTTGAAACTTCTGTTCGAACTTTATTTACAGCACCGTGTCATTATTGAATGACATTTCTAAAGATGTATATATTATCGATGCCAGAAGGAATGTCATGAAAAAACATATTTTTGGTTATTTTTGATTTTTTTATTTTTGTATTTTGTTTTTGAAAAGTTTTTTTTTTTTTTTTAAATGAAAATCTTTTTGTGTTTTTCTAGTTTTATATATTTACAAATGATACATGAAGAGATACCACCATAACTCTTCAGTTTCGTCCGCCAGCTTTTTCATCGTTTCTAGAGGCATGCTTTGCATTCCAACCTTTTTCATGAGAAATTCAAGTTTTTCTTGTCCTAAGGTTTGGAGAAGGTATCTGCCAGCTGAAATTCTGTACCGTACGAAGTAACGCTCGAACACTTCCATTTTCCTTTTGCTCCTAGTATTTGCCTAGTTTTTCATAAACACACTCCCATGTGTCTATATAATTTCACCTTATTAAATACACTTCAAGGTAAAAAATCAATCACTTGATCTGGACGAATGGTACAAGCTTCCAAATCTCAAATGTTCAAACTCATGGAAGCTTTTAGGCATGCAATCTAACATGATTTGGGTAATGCAATCTTTTAAATTTTGCGTTCACTTGAAGAGAGGAGAGCATCATAGTAGCAGAGCAGGGCTTCGGTTTGTAGTTGGAGTCTTGTGGATACCGGTCTGGAAGGTATCACCATAATTTGTAAAAGCGGAGATCACTTGGTCTATTTTTCGATGTGCTCTTGTGGTTGATTTACTGAATGCATGTAGGTTGGGATAACAATTCGGGAAGAGGATTCTTCAGAACTAGGTTCTGGAATTGGAAGACCAAATTACAGATCATTATCCATGTGTGCAACTTCAATACCTCGATCATCTTATTCAAACATAGTAGGAAATACATGAGAATTGTTTTCTTGAGTGGTTTGTGAGGTACTTTGTAGTAGGATTGAAGTTTATCATCTCAACATAAGGGCAAATAACAAATCCTGTCATTTCTTTGTTGGTGGAACATTAGGTGTTGGAAAAGGAGGTTGTGGTACGAGTCCTGAACTGATTGTTTTAGGAGTCAAAAGTTGAGGACCGGGTCCTGAACTGATGTGTGCAGGAGCCGTGATCTTTGACCATTTCAAGAACTGGAATTTGCTCTGCTGTAGTGCGGGATGATGGTGGTAAAAGTTATAATGAATGATTCTAGATCAGGGAGGAGTACTGGTTTAGGTGGATGAGAGATCGATGACTGAGTATCAGTAATAGGACAGATGAAGAAAACTTGTTGGATTGAAACAGTGACCATGGATTTCAACTTCGGTTTTCCATTTAGTAAAGTAGTTTTTCCTGTTATCTTGTACTTATTATTATTTCTTAGGATTCAGGCTTAGTTTCCTCATTATCATCCCAACATTATCATCTCTGTCACAATGTTCACTGACCACATCTGCTCCATAAAGAATTACCTTTTACTCATCAGGGAACCCCTGGATTGGATCCAGCTTCTTTCACTTAAGGCTTCTAGAGAATGATGTGACATCATAGGAACCCATAGTTATGTTACCAGTTCCTTCATTGGAGCCTCAGTTCCAGGTTATCTCCTTGCTCATTTTTCTTGCTTTCCTTGACGAGCTTTCATTAGCAGCAGCCTCTTGTTCAGCAGGAGTAAGAGTTTGAATACCTTGAGCTTCTTAGACGATTATAAGACCTCTTATTTGAACAATAAAAGGAATTCTCAAAAAGCAATAATGATGTCTTTTTTGTGTGGGCTCGGGTTCAGATTCAGCATATGTATAAGACTTGTGTCAGTGATTCTGGATTGTTGTTTGGAAGCATAAGCATCAGAGAGTTAACAAATCATCTTTGTATCAGTGATTGCCATCCAGTTGAGGTAAGAGCTAGATGTTGTTTGGAAGAGATGGCATCAGGACTCCCATGGTTTTCTTGAGCTTTGGGTGATCATCTTCGAAGGACGGCTTGAGCTGACCCAGAAGTGGCAGATTCGGGTCTTCTTCTCTTTGCTGACCTACCTTGGTGTGATCCAGCTGAAGGGCCTTCATCATCATCGTCATCTTCTTCATCATCACTGTCATGCTTTCTCTTGTGGTCTTTAACCTTGACTGCAATTCCTTATCCATGGCATCTTCTATCTGTATTAAAGCTTCTTAAGAGCATGGAATAGATGGGTGTTGGAAGGGATTTCTATTTGCTTCTTGTTCTTATAATTGTGTTTGAAGAGAGCACTCTTTAGATCAAATTCTTCAAGAGCCACTTTGTCTGTTGACCTGATGGAGTAAGTTGAATCTTGTTTCTCCTCCCTTGTTCCCTTTTTGATTCTGATAATATCCTTTTGGATCTTTTCAGATTCTGATTCTTTGATGGGACTCTGGTGCAGGCGCGCAGAGTATTTCTCGAATTAAATCTGCAGTGTAATCGTTCAAGATCTTAAGGAGGGCATCTTCAAAGTTTTGTTCCTAGTATTTATCATACAACGTTAGGAACTTGGGATTTGATTGAAGCCAAAACATCGGTAGAGTGATCAGTCTTCTTGACTTCAGAATCTCTTTGCTCAATCTTGCACTCTTTGCTGAAGGTAGATGAATGGAGTGATGTTCAGGGAGAGGTGATGATGTTGTTGTAGCGTCGTTGTCTGATTGGTGGAGGATGGTGAACAGTAAACGACGGCTTAGTAGATGAGACATCTGTGAAGGGAGCAATCACTGGAAGAGTTGACGTTACTGTCTGATGACTTGGATCAGGTATGGTGGAATCAGACTCCTCTATAACTTTAGATTTCTCCTGATCATCTTCGGTTAGTTTGTCATAAAGAAATTGATCCCTCAAAGTTATAAGTGTCATCGAGATTTTTCATGGAAGACATAGAACCAGAATGACTTTCTGGATTTTCTTCGATGACACGTTCGTCTGTTATGAGCTTCAGGTTTTCATGAACCTTTGGGTAGGCTGTCGCGAGGAATTCATCATCCATGTGCTCAGGGTTTGGTCCAGCAAGAGACACATGTAATTTTCCAGAGTTTGATCCAGTCTGGTCTTCTTGCACGGGCTCAGGGTCTGGTTCACCAGCACACAAATTCTGAGAGTTGCATGAAACTTCTCTTGCAAACAAGCTTTTCTTCAGCTTCAGTTAAGCTGATAGATTTACCTAATTCCAAAGCTAAGTCTGGTTTAGGGATGATGTTGTCATGCAGGAGTGATCTCTAAGGCCTTCCGAGGATCAGCATCAGAGTGTAATAAATAAAATAAACAAAAAAAAAATAATTAAAAAAACGCCTCCATTTTTAAATCACATTTAATTCACTATTCTCCCTTCAATATTGGCATATCGATTGCCATTTTTGATCTAGTGAATTATAAATACCAAGCTGATGTACGTTGGTCCACTAACTAAGAAAACATAGCATGGGATAAATATGAAGCTTGTTAATGAGAATGGTCAAAACACAAGAGATTTCTCTTCTTTTGAAGATAAAGCGCATGAAAGCATACACTTTCCTTTTCTTTGAAAAACTGGATTCGTACATGTATGATATACGATTGCCATCGACTTGAGCTAACAAAACATTGGTGTTTCGAAAGTTGCTCAAGCAGAAAGATTTCTCTTTTCGATATTAAGGATAAATGCACTAAACGTACATTTTCCTTTTTGTCTGAAGATGGTTGGCTAATCTAACATTCGGATTTAAAGGCATTACCATGAGCTCAAAACTTGGAATGTTTTGTTATATTAGCTATGGACCGAAAAGATTTCTCTTTTCGTTTTCAAGGATAATGCACTGACGTACACACTCCTTTTTCTCTGAAGGCATTACACCATTCTTTACTTTAAGGAAAAGGGTTTGAAGAGATGCCAAAGACGCCCATTTGACATTAGGAACGAGGTTTGAACCCGTTTTGTCCAAACATCTTCAAGATGAAGAACGAGGTCTGAACTGTTTTGTCCAAACATCTTTGATGAAGAACGAGGCCTGACTGTTTTGTCAAACGACCATCCATCGTTGAAGAGTGAGGCTGAATGGTCGTGAACACACGTATTTGATAAGAACAGAGCGTTGAACTGGTCAGTGAACAAACGTTCATTTGATAAAGAATGAGGCTTGAACTGTTTGTCCAAACGTCATTTTGAAGCATGTTCATCAGATATGTTCCTTGAACTCCTGACGTGATGAGATATCAGTCTTTTTGGGACCAAACTCGAGTCTTTCCTTTAAAGGATTGACTGATGTACCTTGCACTTGAGTTTAGAAGTAACTGCACTAACATAAAGCGTTTGATTGCATTCATATGGGTTAGTGGAATCATCATTTGAACCATTTGGAGGTTCACTGGTCAACTTTGGTTGTGCTATCGATGAACACCTTTCCAGTAGGTATCCACCTAAGACTAACAGTCTTGAAAATTTACTACCCAGTTGGTTTACACCTAAGATAAGATCTCGGAGTGTGTGGTTTCTCATCACAGCGGAAGACTTATTGAGAGAAAACATTAGTCCTATACCATTTTGCCTACTCAGGTTGTTGTTCCCATGAGATGTGGTTCTTTGGTTCATGGGATTGTTGTTTCTGATCTTGGGGGACTGAACATTTTAGCACGAGAATTCACCTTACTCAGATTCTTGTTATCAATCATCATGATTTTGTATTAAAGTTATATTTATGACAAATCAAACAAAAACAGTTATTTGGAGTCAAGAGAAACTGGAAATCCTAGAGTGATTCTAACTAGAGCTCACATTTTGACATTCCACCACTACACTTGATACAGGGAGAATCCTATATATGTTTCTAGGTTTTGGTGTACAAGCATTAGGAGTGCAGTGTGCTCTAGTAGAGGCCATATCCTTATGACTAGGAATCCTGGTTTTGTTTTGTGTCATTTTCCTAGCCTCCTCTAGAAAGTACGCATGAACCATATCATTAGAACCATACGATTCTTTTAGTGATATTCCTAGAGTAGTTTAGTATTAGTGCAATTCACCTGATGAGGTTTTGCTTGCTGCAGATTCTCTAACTTTAGGCAAATAATTGAGGAGTGAATATTTTTTGACAAATCATTTTTTACATCACTTGGGATGGGCAAACCGTGGTCTTGAAAATGTTTAGGTCGTTCAAGATGTGTAAACCGATTCGGTTGTCTAACAACTAAATGGTTTCTAGATGGTTGTAAAGGCGGTTTCCCCAAGATTGATGCTTTGGCAAACTTAGTATCCACGCTATTTCCTTTTAACTTTCTTAATTCGTTTTTCAATGCTTACATTCGCAAAAACCTTTTCTTGAATCTGAGCTTTTAAATCAGCATTTCAACAGTTTCTTACTATTTACTGAGCAATCAGTGTGTCATTATGTTCTTTCGTATGATTCGCTGTCTTTTTGATAGAAATCATAAAGTTTTTGTAAATTTTTATTTGTTTTTAAATGATCATTTTTTGAAGTAATTTAGCCACTTTATGTTCCAATTCGATGTTAATTGTTTCAATTACATTAATGTCATGTTTAATTTTGGCTTCATTACTTTTCTCATGCACATTTTTAAATTTTGTTCCTTCTAGTGTTTGATCGTTGAGTTTTTGGCTTTGTTGCTGTGCTTTTCCCCCCAATTCGTTTATCTCAAAAAATTCACGAAATTCAGGAGAATCCTGATTCTTACATGGTTTGTTACTTTGAAAACTTTCTTCCTTTTGTTGAATTGAAATTTCAAGTGAAATACAATGTTTCTCAAGTTGTAAAAATCTGTTTGAAAGTTCATTATACACTTCTTTTTCAACCATATCATTCGTTTTGAGAAACTCAGCCTTAAGCAAAGGACTTTTTACTTGATCATGTTCAGCATCCTGGTCAATCTCTCCTCCCCTATGACACATATTTGTTGAATCAGGAGAGTGTCATATATGGGATCAGCATTGCTCAGGTTGTGTTTGTTCATTAGCAAGGAATTATGCTTATGAGCAGTCAATTGTACCTCAGCAAATGGCACTTGGTCATTTACTAGTCTGATATCTGCATCTACATCATGTGTGATATAAGTCCTTAAATTGCTGCTTGTATCATGCTTATCTGACTTAGTCCTGCTGCTTTCTGTAATAACCAACCCAGCATCCAATGCTTTAACGTCTGTGTTTAAATTATCTCAATGTTGTACTCTCAGTGACCAAACTCTCGTGCTGTTGTAGCTGAGTTTCATTCACTGATGTGCTGAGTGCATTGTTGTTTTCTGACTCTATCCGACTGCTTTTCGATACAATCAAACTGTCATCCACTGCTTGAACCGGATTGATCTGAACATCTTGTGACTGTAGCTGTAATCTACCGTATGTAATTACAGCTCTATGAATGACCGCTTCAAGTGTATCCAGGTTCTCAAGTAAATCACGGTACTGTACGGCACTTAGGTTCACAGGCAATGAAGTCTTCGATAGTCTTGTTTGCCAACTGATTCAGAAAGATCCGTTGCATTTACCCCTTTAGGAGGCAAGATATTCTTGAACTGTGTTCTGAGTTGTTGAAGACAGTCTTTGTTTTTTTTTACATTAACCCCATGGAGATTCTCTCGTTTAAGTTGTAGCCATAATTGATACAGATTATGAAACATCTTTAATTTTGAAGGTCTGATGCTCTTCACCAAAGAATGAGCGAAATGCTGGTTTAAATGCCATCATAGCATAGGCGAAATTATTAAGGAGTTAGAGTCATGAAGATGTGTCTCGAGTTGTTTCAACCATGTCATGCAGATGGAGTGCCTTTGTTTGCGTAGCCGTTGGTCAGTTGAAGCTTCTCTTCTCTTTTGGATTAGAAATTAGAAGGATTCATTAAAATTCGATGCGTTGTGAAAATCAAAATTAAGGATCATAAGTAGATTAAAGTGATTGTTGATGAGTTATGATTGAAATAATTAACGTTCACGGGATTTTACACGTCTATGATTAAAACCGATAAATGAATTAACGGGATTTTACAAAATCAATAGAAAACCGTGAATAATTTGATTCGGAATCAGCGACCATTGGTTTAATTGTCTAAAAACAGATAATCGTCTGGCTAGGGTTTACACGTGTTTTGTTTCATAGATTAACAAGCTGAACGGCCTAATAATACAGATTGCGGCCGTGAGCTAGAACAAAATACAAGTCTAACACAATTCCAAAAATATGAAAAATGTCTTAAAATCAAGTAGCCGAAAAAGGCCCCCTTTTTATTTTTGGGCTTTTGAAAAATCTTAACCAGCTCTAAAGGGTGGTTACAACGTGATCCGTCACGCTTTTCTATTCCATATGAGATGGTCACGGGCCTGAAAAAGGGGACTTACGGATAAAAAGTTATGGCTGTTTTACTGAAACCCTTTTCTTCACACAAGATTTCTAGACAAACGCATGCTATCTTTAAACAAAACAGCAGTGACTTTTGATCAAAACGCATGAACTTTATCAAACGAAGTATCTCGTTTCATTGTGGTTGCGATTGGTCAAAACGCAATGAACGTTTATCAAAAACGCAGTGGTTGAGATTTTGGTCAAAACGCAATGAATATAAGCAAAACGCATGGTCAAAACGCAATGAAATTTTGGTCAAAAACGCCAATGGTCAAAACGCAATGAATGTTTAGTCAAAAACGCAATGAATTTTGGTCAAAACGCAATGAATTTTGGTCAAAACGCAATGAATTTTGGTCAAAACGCAATGAAATTTCTTCAAAACGCAACCTGCAATAACAACAAAGCAATGAACTAAAACTGAAACCAATGTCAAAACGCAACCAATGTCAAAACGCAACAAGAAGAAATCAAAACGCAACATGAAGATGTCAAAGCAAACAAGAAACTTTTCCAGTTTGTCAAAACGCAACCTAGAAAAATACGACAATTTTTCACCAAAAATTCGCCTTATAATCACCCTTTTTGGACCTTTTAACTTGATTTTCTTGCACAATTTAGCTTACTTATGCTAGATCTTGCTTAATAACATAAACATTCACACATCTAAGCACAAAAATTCGGGTTTGATTTTTTTCTTTTGACTTCTTTTTGACCCACGAATTTGATCTTGTTGAACCACACGAATCAACCACGAATCCACACGTGGCTCTGATGCCAATTGTAGGTTCCCAATTTCACACACTTATGATCTTAGAGAGAGAAAGTTAGAGAGAGAAAAATGGTTGGGAGAGAACTAGAGAAAAACACACTAAGTTGTGTGTGTCAAATGATTTTTCCAACACCCTCTCCATGTGTGGAGAGGGTTTAAATAGTTCTTACAAAAATGCCCCATAAAACGGGCTATGGTGTGGGCTTACAGTGGGTAAAGACCCGACCCACACCATAAATCAAACGATAACTTAATAAAACTACGAGCTATGCTAAACATGAAAATACATGGGGTGACCGAGTCTTTTTCTTAATCCTAACAACACGAGTAGATGGAAAGACAATAACAGAACGGGGAAGAAAGTTCCTTAGAAGGTGTTGCGTTACTTTTCTATCATTCCTAGACTACAACGTTTGTACAAGTCTAGTCACACTACAAAGGAAATGACTTGGCATGTTACTGGAAAGTGCCTGGTAAGATGCAACACCTAGTTGATGGTAAAGCATGGAAGAATTTTGACACCCAGTATCTGGATTTTGCAGCAGAACTAAGAAATGTTTGATTAGGGTTGGATGTTGATGGTTTCAATCCGTTCGACAAACTTAGTCAGTCTTACAGCATGTGGCCGGTCATATTGACAACATACAATCTGTCTTTGTGGTTAGGTATGAAAGAGAGTTATTTAATGCTGATGTTGTTAATTCCCGGCCCTACATCTCCGGGTAAAGACATTAATGTTTACTTGAGGCCTTTGATTAATGACCTAAAGGATTTATGGGCACTCAAAGGTGTCGATACTATAGACGTTGCTACAGGTCAGACGTTCAATATGAGAGCGATGCTTTTATGGACCATCAATGATTTTCCTGCTCGAAGTAGTTTGTCTGGGTGGAGTGGGCAAGGTTACATGGCATGCCCTATATGTAATGAAGACACTCCATCTATGCGTGTGTTAAGCAAAACAGCTTATGTTGGTCACATAAGATTCTTAAAGAAGCCCCATAAATGGAGGAGGTCACTTAATTTCAATGGTGAAACCAAAGACAGAGATCCTCCTAGAAAATTTATTCGGGCTCAAATCTTGACTCAACTTGATAGATTGCCCACGCGTGAGAAGGGAAACATTCAAGTTATGGGGGTGTAAAGATAAAACGAATGTTCTTGTCGAGCTGAACTAGACTATACGATTTATTTTTTACGAGCTTGAGTATTGATATTTTCTTACACTAAAACATAATTTAGATGTCATGCATATAAAAAAATGAGTTGGAGAGTTTCTTGAACCCTTTGTTAATGAATGAAAAATCTAAAGACACCACTAAGGCAATACAAGGCTTGAAAAATCTGGGCATTCAAAGTGAGTTGTGGCTCGGCCAAAACAAAATGAGAAGTGCTCGAAGCCTCATGCATTCGAAGTGGAACAGAAAAAAGTTTTGTCAGTTCATCAAAGGAGTTAAACTACCAGATGGGTTCGGATCCAACTTCAAGCATAAAGTGACCGATAATGATAGCAATATAACGGGCCTGAAGTCTCATGACTATCATATAATGATGCAACATTTACTTCCTTACGGACTTCAGCAATACTTGCACACAAACGTTGGAACACCAATAATCGAGCTTTGTTCATTCTTTAAGCAAATCTGCTCTCAAACTTTGATGGAGACTGACATGGTGAAAGCTCAGAGCCATGTGGTTGTTATTATTTCTTGACAATCTTGAGCCTCATTATATCCTCCTGCTTTCTTGACGTTTGATTCACTTGTTTATCCATTTACTCAGAGGCATCTTAAAGGCGGGTAGAGTCTATTACCATACCGGTGGATGTATCCATTTGAAAGATACATGGAGAAGCTTAAAAATTATGTACAAAATAAATCTAAGCCGGAAGGTTCAATAGCGGAGGGTTATGTTGCAGAAGAAGCATTGACATTCGATTCTCATTATTTTCAGGATGTTACGATAAAATTTAATCGTCCTGACCGTATTATGGACTGCCCTCCCCCAACATGTCAGTTTTAGGTATTTCGATAGATATGAAAATCAATTGGTAAACGGCCGGTTATCCGGTTTGATCACTAAGAATTGAAGAAAGTGATATGGTATGTACTTTACAATAGTCCTGAAATTGACACGTACCAGGCCAAGTTCAAGAGGTATGCGTTTTTATTTTGAAATTTCTTTTTTCTAAGTTATCTTTTCGACGACTTATTTTAATACCATGAACATTTTTTAGTGAATTTCCTAACCAAGACATGAAAGAGGAATTCCGCGACTGGTTTGGGTCGCATGTAAACTTATACTTAATGTGTGTATTTCACTGTAAAAATAACGATAGCAAATTACTCATCTATATCTAATCCTATCTTTTTTATAGATCCGTCAACGTTACATAGACAAAGACCCAGGTGTTAGCGCAACAGGCGAGTTATTTGCTTTGGCTTGTGGACCAACATCGTCTCTGATAAGTGTAAAATACACATATCCTTTTATGCTTAAAATAACCCAATTATACCCAAAACAACCAAAAAATGGCAAAAATATGCTTGTATTTGTGTTTTGTGTGTGCAGGTACGGATATATCAAAAATCACAAGAAAACAGTCAAAATCGAGCAAGCACGGACACGAGAATCTGAAGAGTACAAAAAGAAGCCAAAGAATCAAAGCCGAAGCCAGAAATGTCAAGCCTCAGTCAAATCCAATCAAAGTCAGTCAAAGATGGTCAAACAAAGTCAACACAAAAGGACAAATCCTCAAAATATTTCACTTTGGTCCCTCAACTCTCACAAAATTCCAAAAATGTCCCCTCCTCTAATTGGGCCTTACCCGGATCAATAAGCCCAAGACCTTAGCCCATTTCCTTTTATAACAACCATAAGGACCAAACTTGCAAATTCCCAAACCCCTTTTATAAACGAGAAAAGAAGAAAAGAAAGACAAGGGCCATTTGTGTCATTCTCCAAAAGTCAAACGATTTTTAACCGTTTTCAGTTATAAAGAAAGGGCGCCAAAAGTTACTATTCATCCATCGTCCCCTTTTTCACCACTCAGTTAAAAACAAGGGGCAAATAGAAATTAAAGGGTGCTTAGGTCAATTCAAGTGATCGTTTACAAAATGGCAGGGAGAGATTAGTCAAATCAAGGCTCTAAGTATCCCTCTATCAAGCTCATGCCACGTAGCAATGGTGAAAGCACAATGAAATGTGGGTTTTTGTGCTAAAACACTCACAAACGTCACAAAAGAGAATGACATGCTGGCAATCCTCAGGTGTCCACAAATTGATCAAACGGCCACAATAGAAGCTCAAATGATTGAAGAAATGATTGGTTGAGATTGAAAGTTTGGAGAGCAAGGCAAGAGGGCTAGAATCTTCCAAGGCAGGCTATAAATAAGAGCACACTTCTCACACACACCATCTAGTCGTAGCTTAATTTAGTTGTAGCTTAAATTTTAATTTCTAGCTTAATGATGTTTTTAATCTTGTAATTTTCCTTTTAAGTAATGTAAGAAAGCTTTTTATTAATGAAATTCAGTTTTTCTTAATCTCTCCAAATTTCTTTTTCATAAGCTATCTTAATAAGCCAAGTTGTCTCAATAAGCTAATAAGCTCATTTAAAGCTCTTTCAGTCTATAAGCTGAAATAGAGCTTATTGAATTCAGAATTAATCATATCTAAACCTTTAATCATCTTAACTTACACTTGTGGATTATTGAGCTTTTTGGAAGGAGAACCAAACATGGAAGGGTTCTCAAGGACTTAACTCCTAGCTTATTCATAAGCTAGGAGAGCTTGTAGCTGCCTTTATTGGTCCTCTTGTTTAGCTAGAGGAGTTTGTAAGTTTCTCTTTAATTTCCTTTTATTCTAGCTTTAAATAGTGATCTCATTGCTTTCTATATTTAGATCTGCTTATTTGCTTATTCTCTTTGCTTATTAGTGCTTATTTGAGTTTTATCTAGCTAAATCATCATAGTTGTTTATCTGTTTTTAACTTTCTTAGTTTGAATCATAGATTTTCATATAATTGTCTTAAAAACCTCTAAAAAACCAAAAATATAGTAAAATAGCTTAAGTCTTAGATTATTGCTTATTTAGTTGTTAAGTCATGCTTATTAAAGTAGTTTTAATCTGTTAATTGTCTGGTATTAAGCACTTGTTTACTAGATTTCAAATTTAGTAGCCTAATCAAAACTGTCTTAGTCTTAAAAGGGTGTTTGGTTTAAGCTACTTTGACCTCCCAAAGTCAAAATGAGTTTTTAAAATTGTTTAAGTCAGCTTAGATTTCTCAAATAATCATTAGGCAAAGAGGTTTCAAAATTAATTTTCATTTTTCAAAAAGTTATGGCTTATTATAATGGATTCAGCACCAGGGCACTCTTAGTTTAAAGTTAGGATTGCTTATTCTTATTCTAGGTACCTTTTGGCTTGTGTGTGCTTAAACTTGGACTTAACACACTCAATTGAGTGTGTTTAGTGCATTAGAACCCCCAGTGTAACCTGCACTATTGGTATTACACTTGTGCAAAGTGCACCAGTACTAACTAAAAAGTTAGTACTGCTGTCACAGTTAGTACTGTCACTTTTAGACTAGTTCTTAGTTAAGTAAAAGTAGGATTTAGGTTTTTAAATTCAAGTTAGAAGTAATCTAGATATAGCTTAATATAGTTTAGGTTTTAGTTTTACTGCTTATTTTCTTAGCCTATTCAGCTGTTAAAAAGATCTCTGCATCAGCAGTACTAAGTTAGTTAGTACTGCTGATATTCAAATCCCGATTTAAGCCAGCAATTGTAGGATTTAATAGCTTATCTTTTAGCATCTTATAGTTTAGTTATAGCTTAATATAGATTATGATTTAAATCTCATTCTCTAGCTTATTTACTTAGCTTATTTTTGCTGTCAAAAGTTTTTTAAAAACATAAAAAACCAAAAAA